>CAMZMU010000052.1:31286643-31458598 GCA_947311845.1 Poa pratensis | reverse complement strand
GGGTGCGGATGCTAACCGGAAGGTGGACTATTTAGGCACAGATGCATGCTGGATAGCGGTCTGTGTACTTTGTTGTAATGCCCAAATGAATCTCATAGTCAACACTACACTTGCACATGCATGTTTATGCACTTATCAATATTGTCCCAGCTGTAATTTGTTTACCCATCATGTTAGTTATCTTATTGGAGAGACACCACCAGTGAATTGTGGACCCTGGTCCATTCTTTTACATCTGTAATACAACCCACTGCAATCATTGTTCTCTTTTGTTCGCTGCAAGTAAACACCATCTTCCACACTATACATCTAATCCTTTGTTTTCAGCATGCCGGTGAGGTTGACACCCTCACTGTCTCGTCGGGGCAAAGTACTTTGATTGTCTTGTGTGCAGGTTCCACGTCAACTACGCTCAGCAAGTTCTCTGGCACCATTGTCAGGGAGCACAAGGCGCCTCAACATTCCCTTCAACGCCCAAGTCTTCTGACGCCGTTGACACCTTCGTAGCATCGAGATTTCTACTGGTTCGATAAACCTTGGTTTCATAACTGAGGGAAGACTTGCTGATGTACTCATCAAACCTTACACTTGAGGTATCCTGACGAACGTGTATTGCACACGCATCATGTACCTCCCCCAAGCTTGGGGTAAATCCTCCTTCTCTTTCTGTGAAAAGTTGCTAATCTCAATAGTTAAACCATGAATCTTATCAGCAGGGAAATATTTATTATAGAATACCTGCAAACATTCTTCCTTGCTAGTAATACATCCCGGTTCTAAACGATTATACCAAGTTTTAGCACTTACTCCCAAAGTAAAAGGAAACAACTTTAAGAAATAATAGCGTTGGTGGATTTCATCTTTACCCAATAACACAGATAGATCATGTAAAACAGAATGTGTTCAAAAGGAAACTCATTCTCTCTCCCATAAAACTTATACTTCTCAGCTTTTTCAATTATTTCAGGATCAACACTAAACTCATAATCTTTGTCTTTAATTTTAATAGCTGGAGCTTCATTTTCTCAGTAACAGGGAAACAATCATCAAGAGGAGAATTTTTATAGCTATCAAGTTTATCCAATTTGTCAAAATTCGAACCCATAAAAGCCATAGCAAATGCATCCTCTTCCTCAGAAGAAATTTCCATCTCATCATCACAATATTCATTATCTTCTAACTCAGATTCCACATTTTCAATAATAGGAGATTCAAGATTTTCAAGTGTTTCAGTTATCTCGGATGTTTTAGGTGTTTCAGGTGTCACTTCTTTGTCTATGCTACCACATATTAAATCTTTTTCATTACTAGTAGACATTTTAGACAATGGTGAACTATACACAACCTTTCCTTTTTTCTTAGGAACGACAGCAAAGGCAACATTAGGTGAAAAGTTCGGCCTACTTAGCAAATTCTTACCTCCACGAGTAGTTGAAGGCCTCACTTCCTTCGGAATAGTTTCCTTTCCCATAGCTGGAAACAAACAAGTGCAGCAAATAATGATAACAAGTTGTCTTACCGATAAAGCTAGGTTCCCCGGCAACGGCGCCAGAAAATGTCTTGATGCCCACAAGTATAGGGGATCGCTGAAATCTTCGTTGGGAAGTATTACCCAAATTTATAGTTCAACACGATGGGAACACAAGAATACCAATAAGACTTTAGCAATTGAGACGTCACTCTCAAACACACATGTGTATCAATAAACTTGTAGCAGTAATAGTGATGGCAGTAGTATGATTCAAGTAACAAATAGAACAGCAGCAGTGAACAAGTGTTTCCTAGTTTTCACCGGAAAAGTGAAAGTGTAACTCAGAGATTTAAAACGTAGGCATGAGGTGATAGCGGGGTGTTGCATGAATAAGATTGATCATATAATAAGGTATAACTATCAGTGGGACGTATCTCTAATTCCGATATATGTAGGTATGTGTTCCATAATTAATTGTGCGTACTAACCAAGAGAATTTGCACAACATCTATTGTCCTACCTGCCCATTTCACCGGGGCCAACTTGGAACTACAGGTAATTAAGGTATACCCTTTCGAATAGAACGGAACAATGCATTAACACTTCATGAACGCATAGAATCCTCAAACTAAAACATCTCCCCCTTGTTTTCCCTATATGTCACTTTTAGGGTTCGCAGGTTCAACATAATAGCAGGTGATACACTTTGCAGATAAATATCAAACTCAAATATATGATGAGGCAATATAAGTTCAGTACTGAAATCATGCCACTCGGGCCCTAGTAGCAAGCATTAAACATAGCATAAGTGCATCAACACAATACAAAAATATCCTCAAGATAAACCCCTAAAATCTTGAACAACGGGTAGCATTACATGATCAATCTCATCCAATCCCCATCCACCTCATGTGCCTACAGCGGACTACTCACACATGGTGATGGTGAAGGAGCTCATGATCGATGGAGATGAAGGCGGTGAAGACGGCCTCCGAATCCCTCCACCGGAGGAGAAATCCTGGATCAATCTGTCTCCGAAACGAAGATCGTGGTGGCGGCGGCGCTCTGTTTCGCGAAAGCTCCCTCCTTCTAGGTCAAGTGTTTTTCTGTATATATGAGGGGGTACGTCGAAGACCGAAGGCGAGGCGGTGCCCGAGGCCCATTTGGGGTGGGCCCACGCGGCCAGGTAGGGCCCCGTCTTTTGGCCCTCGAGCGCTCCCTCGTGTCCATCCTTTGCCCAATGTCTTACTTTTCCATAAATATTGACGTGGTATTTTTCCCCAATTTAATTTCCTGCAAAAATAACCAGAAAGGAGACTTTGCTAAAAACAGCGTCAGATTCAGCAGTTTTATTCAAATATAGGAAGATTCCGGAGCAAATTATGAAGCAAAGTGCTTGGAAAAGTAGATGCATTTTGGATGCATCAGTCACCCCCACTTATATATCCTTGCTACGAATTCCAAAACTCCAAGCAAGTTCCTCCTCACCGCAATGGTTCCAATCACTATTACTAGTCCTCCAGTCTTGGCTTCCATGACATTCTCCGCCTCTGACTTCACCATATAGCTAAACATATATATCCCATGATGGCAACAGATAGCAGAGCTTCATGCCGCTCCCTCCTTAACGGAGAATCCAATGGGCACGATCGAATCCCACCTCATCTAGCAATCTCCAGGCATAAGACGTGAGTTCGGCGGAGCCTTGCAGAACCTAACACTCTGGCCAGATCGAGGAGGACTGGTGTCACGCGGATCTTCATCTTGGCACAAGAGAATTCATATAGAACCGCCGCCTTTATTCGAGCACACCAGCAGGCCCTGACGCTGCTAGTCGAAGCAGCAATGGAGAAGGCGGGCGCAGCGCACAAACGGTCCATGGCAGGAGACGGCCCATATCGGGCCCAAGGCCCTGATCTGACCCACCACCGTGCCGCCGGAGTTGAATCCGACGCTGCGCTCCACCCGCCGCCAATGCACCGCTCCGGCTTCAGGCTTCGGCTCCAAGGCCGCGCCGCCCTTTAACCGCCTCTACCACTCTACTATCACAGTACCACCCATCGAGCCGCCTCCAGGGTGCACTCTCGTCTCCTTCGTCCTTTGACGAGAAGGGCGGTGCCAGCCAATAGCACGCCGGTGTGGGGGGTGGAGGGGTCAGGCAGTAGCGTAGCCAGGAATGAGCAAAGCCCAGGCCAAACGTATGTTGCAGTACACAACAGTGCTCAACAGTAGATAAAATTGCTACAGTCAACAAAGAAATTAGCTGCCATGCCCCAGGCCAAGGCCAAGGTAGCCTGGGGCCTGGCTACGCCCTTGGGGTCAGGGAAGGTTCCTCCGGAGTCGCCCGGGCGGGGAGCGACCCAGGAGGGGAACTCATCAGATGAACGAAGAAGTGATACATTGATTTATAATTATTTTTCGAAAGAGAACGCAAGCCAACAATAATGTTAAGTACAGGTCACTTGATGAGAGCTACTCGTAGTACAATGATTCAATCGATGGACATGCAAACCCACTCAAATTAGCAGCAACCTTTTACGTCAATGGACCAGTAGGTTCCGTCCCAGATAACTTTGCATAGTAGCACTGCATATTGTTCGATCGATAACAACTTACAACTATATGGGATGTAAGGTATATACGAGTTGGGTGCAGGTCGCATTCTCAGTTCCATTACATGGATCGCATGCGGAGAACGGCACTTGTTATGGACTGTTGTTCGTAACCCAAACATGCCATCGATCGTAATGTTGTGAAAACGTCTTGTTATCGCGAACTTGACTTGCCAATGCCAGAATCGCTGTATATACAGTCTTCAGGGAGAACACACCACGTGAACATACAGTGTGTCGTTTATTATTTCCTTTATCTTGCAAAACAATCATCGTTGGAGCTTGCTCGTACTTACATCCGAAACTATAATGATCATGATATGGTACAGAGAAAAGAATGCAAACGAAATAGCAAAAGCAATGCGGAGATCGATGTGATGTGTCGCCGCCAGCGAGCTGCACGCCGTACGAACCCCGTTCTTCTCCTCCTCACTTGACAGCGCCACTCCACACCTGATTATTCCGTTACCATCTCGTCCCTTCAAACGCACTCCACCCACCAGAAAAAAGCTCGCCTAATGCTCTCCATTGCTAGCTCCTCCACGTACTTAGCTGGCAATGTCGATCGAGTGATCCCCACCCAAGAATGGAATCTCGAGGAGCTAATCAACATTCTAGTTAGTTGGGTTTCCTGCAGTTGTTGCGGATCTCGCCGTTGGATCCGGTGAGCGGGCTGATGTTGCCCATCTTGATCATGGCGGTGACGAAGTCTGCCGAGAAGGCGCCGCCGTTGCCCGCGTACTGCTGCGCGATGGAGTCTACGGGCCCGCCGTTGAAGAGCTCCTGGTCGGAGTGGAGCAGGCCGAACTTGCTGAGCAGGTTGCGGTAGTATCCGTTGTCGAAGCGCACGGAGCTGAAGGCGTCCAGCGGCGCCAGGTTGCCGTCGGTGGCGCCGCTCTGCGGGCCGCACACCTGCCGCCGCCGCGTCGCGAACCCGGCGTTGATGTTGGTGTCGTTGTAGACGCGGGAGCGGAAGCTGGCGCACCGCGCGGCCCCGATGGTGTGCGCGCCGGAGAGCGCCACCATGTCGCGGGAGTCGAGGCCCTTGGACGCGAAGGACGAGATGAGCGTCGCCGCGCTGGATGATGGTGATGGGAGGTTGCTGTTCGCGGCTGCCTGCGTCGTCGTTCGCGCGTCCCGCCGGCCCAGCGGCACCGCCCACGTCGGACCTCCCAGCTGCATTCGTCGATGTACATGGTAGTCAGACAAGTACGAAGAGTAACTAATTAAACTGACACTTTCAGTAGTATCATAGACGACAAGATTGACCGATGGAGAAGCTGAGAAGATCGAGCTTGCAACATCGTCCGACTGCAACAACCTTCAGTGTAGCTGTAAGCGGTTGTCCGTCCAATATAATCGAGGGCGGCCCACATGTACAAAAAGCATGTGCTGACTAGTTTGTCGCGCGTGCGATGCGTTGTTAAAAATGGAGGGTGGCCTTTTGGGACAAGGCGACAGCTAGTTCGTTGTACGGTGTGTCGGCAGACGCACGTAAACCAGCCGGTCTATCTATTTTCATTTTTCACTGAGACGTAGAGCTAGTGGAGTAATATGTGCATGGTAATAAAGTTAACTGCTTAATTACCAGGTTGACGCCATCGCGGGCGGCGATGGCGAGGATGTCGGCGCAGGAGACGGTGCCGGGGCAGGCGGCGTCGACGCGGGACTTGATGGCGTCGATCACTTCGTAGCCGCGGAGCGAGTTGGCGTTGGGCCCGGCGTTCTTCTCCCCCGTCAGCGTCGACGAGTCGTCCAGCAGCACCGACCCGTCGCAGCCCTGCGCGCGATCGACATGAATCCCATTTCAGCTCACAACGTCGTACGCGAGGTAGGAGAAGGAGTTTCTGACGGGTATATACGTACGTTAACGAAACAGTCGTGAAAGAAGAGGCGGAGGATGGAGGCGCCCATGCGCATCTCCTGCTGGACGGCGGACGCCATCCCGGAGCGCACGATGGACTCCAGGCTCGCGCAGCTGCCGCTGTAGAAGGACGTCGAGAGCTGCGCCACGGCGGCGGGGGCTAGCAAGGAAGCGACGACCGCCAGCACCGCGGCCATGGCCACCACTCTACGACTCAAAAGCGCGGCTGCCATTGCAAGCTTGCTGCTATAGGAGTACCAGTACTAGGCTCCCCTACTGCGCTCCGAGCTTCTCCAATTCCCTTTTGAGTTGGAGCAGCAGTGCCGTGCAGTGGGCAGTGGCAGTGGTACCACCTCTGAGCAGCGGCTGCCCGTGAACTATATAGTGTCTCCATTCCATTCGCGCGGTTGTTGCCAGGAGAGGTAAGCAAGTAAACTTAACTACTCATCACGGGCCGAGCTGCGCAAGTTGTAACCAGAATCCATTCCGTTCGTGAAAGCTCTAAAGGATCCTACCATGCGTGCATGATCCTGCTACTACGGCCATGCCAACAGAAAATGGTTCTTCTAGTACCTAGGCAACACTGCAGAGAATTGAATTGTTCAGTTATCTCAGCTCACACATTTCTATGTATATGTCTAATTGTCTATGTGTATATCTACCTAGCCGCCGCCGCCTAGTCCCCCGCCGCCCCTCCCTCCTTCCTCCCCCGCTGCCACCGTGGGTGCGGCCAGGCTAAGCCTCGGCGCTCCCGGCGGCGGGGGGGGGGGGGGGGGGGGGGGGGGATCTCCTTCGTCCTCGCGCGAGATGGGGCCGGCGCGGGTTGGCTCCTCCGAGCTCGGGCATGGCGCTGCGCTGGGCGTCATGGCGTCGTCGTGGTTCCCTGCGACGGCGTGGCAGACAGCGAGGGCCCCCGGCCCCTCAGGCGCACATCGGCGACTCCGGCGGCGCGGCCCTTCTGGTCGGGCACGGAGTGGATCTCGGGCGGCGATGGATCTCGGCTGGCTGCTCACCTCCTGGTGGGTGCTACTCTCGACATCCAGCCGCCTCTCGGAAAAGATCTGAAGGTGAAGATGACGGCCAGTGAGAGCCGGGCTCCGATGCGGTCGGGGCCGACGATGGCGGCGTCCGTGGGCGTCGTTACCTTGCTGAAGGTGTCGTCGCGGTGATTCTTCTGCCTTCAGTCAGGATGTTCCGAGGGAACCCTAGATCTGGTTATATCAGATCGGACGACGGCGGCACTTTTTGTGTCGTTCTCCCTGTTGAGGGCGTCGTTTTGGAACATGTGTTGCCTGGAGGGCCTACTGGTGGAGCGGCGTGCTGTTCTCCGCGTCGACGATGGTGGCTCGGCAGCATGGTGCAGTGGAGTCTCGGAGTGGATGCGTGCGAATGGACGAGGGCAGGGCGGCGGTGCTGTCTGGCTTCATGGTGATGTCGACGGCTGGACTTGCAGTCTGCGTTGATCTTGTCCTGAAGAAGGGTTCGTGGAAGACGGCGGGAGCGACTGCTGTAGCGCGCGCATGCGGTGCGCGTGCAGTGTTTGCTGGACCGGTGTTCCGGTTTTGGATGATGTGTGTGGGTGGGAGGTCAAGGCAAGCGGCTTTGATCTTTGTCACCCCCATCATAGTGGTAGCGTTTCTGGACGGACTTCGGTTTGATCGATGTTGTACTTTGTAAAACTTTGTTGAATAATTGCGGATGGCTGTGTGCATCATTTTGATGCAGAGCCCGGAACCCGCACCCCCTTATCTAAAAAAGTGTATATCTACCTTGCCTTTCTGTGTACTCCTACGCGTCAATTAATTAATTAGCAGCTGTGGTACCATAATGCGTTTGGTAACGAAGATGGTTGGTGATGGCTAACAACGAGGGCACTGTGCGGAGGGGGAGCCCGCCAAAGCCTTGCCTATGATAGGGCATGTGTCTTTGCGTGGCTGTCGTCAACTTTTCCTTGGACCCGGCCGGCTGGCCGAGCTCGGACGGACGTCTATTTGGTTTGGAAGAGCCAAATATCCTATCAATCCCATGCACACCGGCGTGGCGTGGTGGCCGGCGTTCAGCTATCGATGGTGGTGGTGGTGGTGGTGCGATGGTGGTGGTGGTGGTGCGGCAGTCGCCGTACCATGTTTCGGGTGGTGAAATCGTTGCGCGTCTCTCTTTTTGAAGGCATCGCCGCGACAACTCTTTCCCTCCAAGATGTTGTGAGCGAAAACCCTGATCTTTGGGTGTTCTGGTGTCGTGTCCTTCCTGAAAGCGCCGCCTTGAAGACCATTGTTCTGGTTTGTCTCTTCGCGGTGACTCATTCACGACTTAGGGCTCCATCGACTTCAGGCGCCAGGCGGTGCCGCTTTTGTTACCTATCGTTTGATTGAAATTGTATGAGGTGGTGTATTTGTTCTTCAACACATTTTATCATGCATCGGGTGTGTGTGCTGTCGGGTTTGTATATGGTGGTTGTATGTTGGATGTTGATTATCCATAAAATGGGGGCAAACCCATTTTTTCGTGTAATACACCACTTACACATGATTTGCTCTAAACTGAAGAAGTCGCGTGCTTCTGCAATCTCGTTACGGTGGCACAATCTTGTAGACACAATTATGCAGAATTCCGATTTTCCAAATAAGTTTTGAAAAGGAACCTTATGGGGAGATGAAAAAACCACGTCCCACAAATTTCTAGTGTCTCTACGTTTCCAAATACTCGCATTGTCAGGAGAGGATAAAGATAGATTTTGGCGGGAGAGATTTTTCTTTATAAAGGCACTTTATTAAACTTATAGTTATCATCACGCTGATATGATTCACATTAGTTTACGCCCATCCTCGACATAGTTGCGATGACACATCCGCGGGAACAAAAGAAAGAAGAAAAAGGTCGACATGATACAAGTATGTGGAAAACTCGTAGAAATGCCTCGGATGATTGAGTGTTAATTATTATTATACTACGATGTCATCCATCTGGTATACAAATATCCATCACCGCATGTTTCAACATACACACCTCCGTAAACAAGTCTATGTTCTCTACACGCTGAACATGTGGCCACGAACGGGGCAAATATGTACACATGTATCTAACCTGAAAACGAGATCAATTCTTACCATTGAAAACAAGATCATTTTTGCATGGACAGGGTGACCAATAACAACAAACGCTTTCACCCTAATGGGAATGCTAAACTTCTTTATGTATTCCCGGTAACTATTACCGAATGTGTTTGCAACACAAGGTGACGGGTATAGTAAAATGCACTTGTATGACTGACCATATAAATCATGCAAACTTGGACTGTAAAATAAGTGCTTATTTATCTTCTCAAATCTCAAGGTGACAAAAAACGCAATGTAAATTTTCCTGCCAATTTCTATGCCTGGTAAGGATTACACCTTTGCAAAAGTACCACGCAGATGTTTTTTAGCGGTACCTTTAGTTTTCTTATATTTTTGTTGTTTCGGCTACTAGCACTTTTGTACAAGTGACAGAGAATTTAACATTATCATGTAGATTCCATCGTAATTCTTTGGTCCTTGCGACAATTGAATAAGTGCTCACCGTCCAAATAGAGTGTTCCATGCTGCGAGTTTGGGTTCTAAATCTCGATTGAACGTCACATTTTAGTTGCATTTGGCAGTTAGTATTTACATATTAATTAGGCTAAAACGTGCATAGTGTATGGCCTCCAAATTAAGGAAGTATTGTAAATTAGGAGCTGTCTTGTGAAATGTGATTCACGTTGTCAGTTCACAACAAAAACAGGAACAACGACTTAATTAGTTTCACTCTGCCTAATATGGTCACCACCAAATGTAACCAGCGTTCTACAAATGGGTAAATAAGCTCACATGTTGGTCAGTGACACTGTTCTCGACCGACAAGCGTCAGATGCCAACACAGAAAGGAGAGAACATACATCAACTTGTAGCGCATGACAATAATTCATCTGTTCATCAAGATTCATGGCGATCTATATTGTCTGATAGAAAAATGAATTAAGGGAATATACACTGCAGCTTGCAAGGAAAGAAAGAGATCGGGAGCAGCTTTAATCATTCTACTTGTTCAAAAGTTGGACAGTCAAGCTGGCTAATAGGTAGGTTCTAAACCTCACAATCATTCAAAGTATCAATCATGCTGCATATGGAACTTGCGTAAATGGAATCGATTCGCTCCATTTACGGATCAGAAAAATAGAAATTTATGTATAATCGCAAAGGTTCTTGAACAACCCTGTTGTTTTAGTTTTGGGCCCTAGTAGGTTGTTGTGCTCATCTGCTTTGCTGCCTTGCTGGAAAGGTTGGACTCCCCTTACGAACTAAAATCAGAGAAAGAGCGAAACTTGTTTGCTCCGGAATGCTATAAGCATGGAACATAAAGGCATTTGGATCAACAACATCACTCCGGTAATGCAACAACCTCTAATTTGTCACAGAGAATAGGTTTTAAGAGACCAACTATTTGTGATGCTCCTCTCTATTGACACGCCACTCGTGCCATTTTCAGATACACGACCATTATATTACCACCAGCGGCGTACATTCCGGAGTGACGCCGATGCTAGTTTTTTTTTTTTTGAAATCCCGCCGATGCTAGTTTTATAACTATGCACACAATTATAATTCTCCAAATGTGTGTAGCAAAAAGCCTTCGGACACAGTTTGTTGCCGTGTGTGATGGGGCCCCTACCGACAACCCCTCGTTCACACAGTTTGCATGATGGTGTGTAATTCTTTTTTTTTTGCGAAAAAGTCACCTTTATGTAATTAATCATCCACGGTCATACAAAATACGCAAAACATAATAAAATTACAAATAGGTATTTGGACCACCTAGTTACGACTACGAATATTGGAGCGAGCTGAAGGCACGCTGTTATCCTAGCCCCTGCCTCATCGGAGTCGGGCAAACCTTGTCATAGGAGAGCTTGTTGTAGTAAAGATATGGAAAGTCATCGCGTTAAAACCCCAAAGAGACACCGCACCAGAGTAGAAACCATCACCAACAATGAGAATCGTAAATTGGAAGAATCTGACCTACGCTCCACACTACTGAACACAAAAACCGTGTGCGATGTCGTTTTTTAACCGTGTGTAATACATGGATATGTTATTCACGAAAATTGTATATCATTTCCTCCCATTTCATAATAAAAACATAAAATGGAAGTGATCGAGCAGGTAGGTTATTCGGTACGTAGCCACGTAGGCCTCTCTGGCACTGGCCTACTCCAAATGTTCACTTTTGGAGGAGAGGATGATTGCCGCTGCCGGGAGACGCGAGTAGTACTGCTGGTTGACTACGTAGGGTCCGTATCTCCCCCGCATCCAACGGTGGATATCGGCGCAGGATTTGCCTCTGGTTGGGCTGGCGCTATCATCCTCCCCAGCGCCCATGTGAGCTGTTGTAATTAGGAGCCTTGGTACTGATCATCGACCGCATCTCCAGCTTCAGTACAACCTTTTCGATTAGCACCATTAATCCCCTTTTCCTCGCCCAAACATGTCCATGCACGCAGGACTACAAGAGCAATGCATGATTATTTAAGCTTGATAACTAATTTTGCTTTCTCCCCAAAGAAAACCAAACATGTCCTTTCAGTTCACTTGCTTTACAATCTACTTAACCCCATGGTTTTGGTTATGGGTCCGGAAATCAGTTACCGATCCGTAAGGAAATGGTCATGCTGGGGGGAAATCCCGAAATTTGGATTTTAACAAAAACTGCCGGTTAATCGTTAAATAACCACAAATTTAAAATTTCGAATTTGGGATTTCAATTTCGTTCGGTAACCGGAAAATCCTGACCATCCTCACGAATATTTTCTCTGCCAGTAAAAAAACCTCTAAATACTTTGAAAAACTTACAATAAAAAGTTGTGTGCATCACACTGATGCAGAGGCTGGGATTTGCTCTCATTTCGAGAGAAAAACTACCTACTACTTCAGATGAGATTTACGGGCATTAGACACATGCTGAGGACACTGCTTACGCTGAGAACTCCTTTTAAATGGGAGGACATATAATCCGACACTTCTGTCCTCCACTAGCTAATCTAGTCTAGCAATAAACAACATTACTAAGAAACTTAAGTAAGTGCACATATTCGCACGACACGGTACGTATGTGTCATGCCATATAATTAGCTAAGCATGACTGTCGTCAAGTTAACAATAGATCAATCTAAGGCCCCGTTGGAAACAAAGAATTTGGAAAACAAATGGAGGATGAGATTCCCAAAGGAAAGAAAAAAAAAATCTATAGTACAGTATGGGACAAATAAGAATCTTAAGTTCCTTCAAAATACCTATGGAATGTGCTATTTTTTAGTAAAACAAACATGAGGTTTACCTCATTTTTTCATCTTTTTCATCTACAATTCTCAAGTTTTTCTACGTGACATCCAAACCACACTTCTAAAGTGTTTCTATGGTTTTTATTCTTGTAGGAATCCATGATACATGACATCTAAATTCATGTGTTTTTCCTATCTGTCTTGAGTTCCTGGGCTCCAAACATGGCCTACGTCTACAAAGTACTAAGTAGCACGTTCATCTCTGATTTGGCACTATACAAGAGTTGTGCTTGTGTATTTATGTTTCCTAGATTGAATTTGGATTCAGAATTTGATGGCATAGTAGATAATGTTGTGTGAACGTTCTGCGAAAATGTCTCAAATTTCGAGACACCCTTCTATCTTTCCAGATTTCAGTGGTCGTGACAGTTGTCGTGTCCTATAGTCGCTGCCACCGCATCACCCATACATTCCTCTACACACTATGAAAGTTTGAATGACATCCATTGGCCTATCCCTAGTTCTAACCCAATAAGTTTCCACCTCAAAATGCTCATTGCCTCTGCAACTGTTGTGAAGTCGTTGCCTTCGGCTCACAACAAGCCTCTCCATCGACGCGCCACTGCTCTGCGTGCTTAGCACCTCCACTATGGTGAAGCATAGATCATGCATGCATCCCATTCCGACATCGAAAACACATGTAATCACCATTGTTTAGGGAAATGTATTGGCTTTAGAAATAATTTTGGATCGGCTGCGGAGGTGTGTCCTTGGATCCATAGCGAAAACATCAACAGACTTGGATTGCCCCATTGCACTAGACACCTATCTAGTGCTCTTTTAGTGACGTACCGTATTTTTCCTTGATCTGTATTATTGTATTTTTCATATATGCGTGAAAGAAATATTGCTTGGATTCAATTCATCTACATAGAAGGAGGTGATCCCAACCTGTAGTAATGGGTTTGCCCTTACTTTACAACGGTCAACTAGTAGGCTTCGATGAGGTTAACGATGCCATGGGATAAGAATTTAGACCCACCAGTGCAAACTCATCTAATAATTATGAGGTGACGAAGTTTCGGTATCCCTATTTATTACATATTTTGAATAACAATCGAGAGAATGATAAGGTGACGCACAAACATGTGGTGAAAAATCTGTTTAACATGCATAAACTCAAATATAGACGTGCATTAGTATACGACATAAGATTAGAATAAGCATAAGTCATATTGCACAAATGAAACTCGGAGGCATCGTCCAAAAGAGGTTTACAAGATGGTCAATAAAAAGACTTTTTATCTTACCCGCAAGCATGATTAATAGATCTATCTAGCTATTCAGCTCTCACAATCAAACCAAAATAAAGAGCAGAACTACATATATTGTACTGACCACTGATCGTAGACACTGTTTAAGATATCTTCCGATATTTTGATAAATTGGTCGATTTGTCGCTTCTCGGTGTCTGGCCGATAAGATAAATCGGTCGAAATGACAATAAACCAGCCGATGTATCCCTTATCTTGGGTCAACCGATAAATTCCCGTAAGCGATATCCCAAACATTGATCGTAAATAACTCGAATGACCGGCATCAACCAGTACATCCAGAGTCTAAACGCCCCCCATTAATCCTCTAACAAATGGGTTGAACTACGATCCTACGACAAAAAAAAAGGTGTACCTGGCAAACAAGCAAATGGGCCTAGAACTAGAAGAGGCCAAATCCGAGCAAGGTGGTTGAACACGGATCGGACAGAGACCCGGCCCGTACACGTGCATCCACGTAGACGAACGATGAGGACTCGAGCGGTTGCACAGGCACATGCTAGCTTGCGTCTCCTATACCATGGACTAGTTTTGTATCGGCGTGTGTACGTGGTTCGTGGAACGTGGATACGCCGATCTCGAGAGCTCCACTTGCGTCTCGTTTTGGTTTCTTGCTTGGCTCCGGCCAATCTGCACATGCAGGATTTGGAAGGTTGCGACGGCAGGAAGATGGAGCTGTCTGTTCTGTACCATTCGGAGTATGGTACTTCCAGGCTTTCGCCGCTTGCTATGTTGAGGATGGAACGGAGAGGTCGGCGTAGTTTCCGTGTCCAGAGCCTTGCTAAAAGTTCAGTGCTGCCGGCCAAAAATTGCGCATGCGGTGGTCAGGGAATTTGGCCTGGAGAGGTGGTTGGTCGAGATAATCTTTGCCGTATTCGTGCAGGAGATCTTTGTCGATCGCGTTTGGGAGGGATATATATTTGCATGCATCGTAATTGATTCAGAAAGACGAGGTAATGAACGGCATATGCAAGAAACGTGGTTCAAGGAGGTTTAGTTCATGCTCAAACAGAGACATAAAATACGACAGTCTTGGGTTTAAGGTTCGACTCTCGCCGGGAGTGAATTCTACCCGACAAAGGTGGCTAATCTACAAAAATAACGTCTTGGGTGCTAGGACCCATGGATTTAGAAAAAAAAATAGTATCACCTCTAGGTCGAACAAAAACGAGCTTCGAGCCACCACATTTTGCAAGGGCACGAGGCAAGCACATATCAGCATTGTCAAAAATGTTTGAAGCATAGTGAGCAAACTAGATGTAGACCCTTATACCATCATCCCTTGTCTGACCAACTACACATCGCTAACTTGATGTCCCTGGAATATAAGCCGATTACATCCCAGACTGCCACGCCTCCGGCTCATGCCACACCATATCTTCTATAAAGTGACAACAAACATGACTTGACACCGCAGAGGATACGTCGTGTATAACACCACTTCGCGCGCTACCGCCGGCTAAAGTTCATTATTGTCCAAAGTCGCTACTTTATCTCAGGACCTATAAACAACGGGTCCCAAGCCTCCGACCACTGCTCCGTTTCGAAATTAGACTTTATCTTTATATGAAAAATAGCATGGAGGAGCAAGGAGGGGGAGGGCTGGTGGCGGTGCAATTAGGGACACGTTAGACTTCTATTTTGTTGCTGTCAAAAAAAAGACTTCTATTTTGTTTGCTAGTACGCCGGATTTCTAGCACTCTCTCTGTTTTAAATTAGATGACTTTTATTTGTCCACATGTTGATGTATTTGTAACATGTATAAATACTGTACATAGACATGTGGATAATTAAAATTCATCTAATTTAAAGCGGAGGGAGTACTGATTAAGGTGTCTTAACCCAGTAACTAGGTAGTTGCAAAGGTAAACTTTGAGAATCGCTGCCTTCTAGTAACACATAAGGACGGTCGATGAAAATTCACAAGATCGTTCTGCTGACAAGCAGTGAGACACATAAATGTGCTACTCCACGAGGGAAAATGTCAAACAAGCGTGCTGCAAGATCAATGCGCGCGAGCGAGCAGTTGCCATGCCATGTACTTCTATGCAGCTAGAATTCCTCTCGCGCTTCCGAAGCTGTCGCCGGCAGCTACCACAAATCATTGGGCCTCGCCTGGCCTGGACCCGCGCTTACGGCTTGGCGTGCTGGATATGCAGCTAGCAGAGACGAAGATAGGGATAGATTGACGCGCACATGCATCCGCATATGTATACATACAAATTCGTAGACCACGTATGTACGGCAGAGATTGTTCGATTCCAGGATCCAGGTCGGACGGTCTACTTGGCAGGTGTGGCGTCTCGATCGATCGCCATTAATGGAGTCACGGGATGGATGCAGCAGTGGCGGTCGTCTGGAGGTATCATCAAACATTCGACGGGGATCGAATTTGCAGTTGATTGTTGGTGATTAATCCAGAGCATGTACTGTGCGCGTTCGATTCGTAGCTACTAGGACAATCAATCAATCACACATGAAAAGGATTTTGCTTCGGGAGTCATGAGAATTTAGAAACTTAACCTCTCCTCCAGCACGTGATGATTCCTGTGATCTGCGAACAAGCTGAAGCCTCTCTAGCTGCTCTCGCGATTGGATCATCAAAGAAACTCTCTCTCCCGTAACACTGCTTTATAAATAAAGCCACGACGGTTGGTCCATACAACGTGATGAGTGTAAACTCTTACAAAACATATCAAAGATAAGAAAGAAAGAAGAAGAGCGCCAAACTTGTCACTAGAGAACACCGGAACTGCCCCACAAGATACCGAGCTTCACGGCGACGTGCCCAAGAGGATACGATGTGGCCCGTCGCCGTCGTCGAAACCGATGGTCCAAGGCTTTTCACTCGGAGCCTTGATGCATCGAAGGGATCTACAACAGCGTCCCCAAAAGGGTAACCATACCCGCAGGCATGGTCGCCATTGACCGAAGTGCTGAGCTTTCGCCCGAAATACCCTTCGCCTCACGCCCGGTACAAGCGACCGTCCACCGCCTCTGAGATCGGCCTCCAATACACAATATGGGAGCTGCCAAAGACTAAGGGCCGCAACACCAGGGACTCCCGCTGTCCGATCCTCGCCATCCGAACAGCCAAGGAGAGAGACCATCACCACCGCTACGTCGCTCGCCATTGGTCATCAAAAGAAACTCAACAAGGGCTAGATTTCCTTGAACGTGATCATTGGTGACGTAGCACTATTAAATTTTTTTTTTGAGAATACACCCTGGAAAGGTGCATCGAGATTACAGAGAGAGCTACCAAGAGGCATTACAACCCGTCCGAGACGGTTTTCGACGCTGCAACAAAGGGGTGCTAGCTCCCCGTTCTAAAGCCTACTCTCCTATCTCCCACCTCTCCGGCAAGGGTTCTTCAAACCCAAAAGCCTGCTCACGCAAAAGTCATGCACGCTTCCACGACTCCGCTTCCGCTCAAATCATCCGTTTGATCTCTAGGTGAGAGGGGTGCGCATTGTTGAAGACAGTGTCGTTCCTATGCCGCCAAAGGCACCAGAACACAAGGATGATGCCCGTCCATAGATCTTTGCGTTGTCTCTTCCCGGCCTTCTTGCTCGTCCACCATGCAATGATCTCTGAATCTGGGTCGGGGCACCACTCTGGCTTATGCCAGTGCCGCAGTACTGCGACCCACACCTCCCTCGCAAAAACGCAGCCCAGCAGTAAGTGTTGTAAGGTCTCCTGCTCCTGGTCACAGAAGGGGCATGCGGATGGTCGAGGTAATCCACGGCGTTGAAGCCTGTCCGCAGTCCAGCGTGATCATTGGTGACGTAGCACTAATTAAGCGTTGCTGCAGTGTTTCTTTAATATATTTTCTCGTCGATTCCCCATCAAAGAAGCTTCTTTTTTTAGCAGATCATCAAAGAAGCTAAACAACTCTGCTTTCTCTTTCCCCGCCAAAAAAAGAGAAAAACTCTGCTTTCTCTTAACCCGAACTGACCATGAACGGGGCTTCCAAGCTCGTGGGTGCCACGAATGTACGAGGGGGCTTCATTCCTGGTCTAGGCAATCTCCTTAGGCCCAAAACACAACTACTGGTCTGGGCTATTTTCTACAGTATGTGTTACGGCAACTAATGGGCTGAAACCTCTCAAGGGTCAAGGCCTTCCAAGTTGAGACTGAGGACTCTAAAATTGCCCAAAATCAGTTAGGCTCGGCTCATGTCAATCGTGTAAAACGTGGTTGTTGGGAAACTGCTCGACACCCTAATCCGGGTGTGAGATGAAGAATTATCTCGTTCGTTTTCTTCCGTCGGCGATGAAGAATTATCTCTGGATCTCTCCCTCTCCGATGTCGAAGCGGCGGTGGGGGCCCGTTCGTCTTCTTTTGGGGAAGCGGCGACGGGTGCTCGTTCCGGCGAAGCGGCGACAAGGGCTCGGTCTTCGTTGCGCTTACAAATGTCGGAAACTTAAACCGCCGGTACGATTGCTGTTTGAGACTCCTTCTGGCTTCGCAATTTTCACGTTTTCTGCATCGCTCTTGGAGGCACCAGATGCTATGGAGTTTATATGGTCTCGTTTTGCTGAAGATTGGGAGTCAAACTGTATTATTTGGCTGAATAGTTTTCAAACTTTTGAGGACAAGTCCAGCGCTATTAATGAGAATACTGGTGTTACGAAAGACTTGTTGAGATGATCAGGAAGTGGCACCGCCCTGGGCAGATAATGGCTGTTGGAAAGCCTGAATATAAGAAAATCATCGAAGAAAAATTGTGTATACCCTGCCTGTATGGTCCAATTGTGATGGAGTTAATGTGGGGCATACAGAAATTAATGCCAAGTTCTGTGCCTGAAGAAAAATCACTTCTGACTGAAGAAGATCGCCTCCCGTTGAGTCAAGGACTGCAAAAGTTCTTGAGTCGTTATGACTGTGATGTCAAACCAGAGCTGGTCAATGATAAAATTATTAAAGAGGCCGCCTTCTTGTTTGACAAGTGTGATCCTATTGAGAAGGATAATTCCATAGACTTGCTCAAGGCAGGCGATCACATCAAGAATTTATCTGGCATCAGCTGTGAGGATTGGAGCTTACTCGAAATTGCAACAGCTGTGAAGATTATATGTTGGCCTGAAGAAGTTGACAATTCTTGTGGAATGATTCCATCAGACGTGGTATCAAAGTTGGTTAATGATGACGTGGTATCAAAGTTGGTTAATGATGCACCATTATATGAAAACGTGTTCAATCCACATTCTTGCTTGGGAATCTTCAGCGATATGATGTATGTTCATAAAGTTAAGACTGAGAGCAAAAAACTCCTGAAGTCTATGACCAAGGAGGCCAAGGAAGCATATGAAGCTAAACAAGCGGGAAAACCATGTGGTATATGACCGTGCAAGCATATGAAGAGAAACCATAAGCTTACTACTAGCTGAAAATGTTGCAGCAGCTAATTAGTATATTTTTAGTGTGAAGGGATACTTTCCTACACATGTAGCTTAACAAGTTATTATGTAGCACCTGCGACCTTTTGGTTGACTTTATTATGCATCTTTGTTAAGTTAGTCTCTGTCTGACATGGTCAATGCTCTGATACAATGTAAAACGTGGTTGTTGGGAAATTGCTCGACACCCTAATCCGGGTGTGGCTATCTCATATATAAAGAGGTACACAAAGGTGTACAATACAGATTACAAGACATATACAGAGGCTACGTATAATACAGTCTAACAAATTGAACCCACATCTTGCTGTTTTGGACTATCCGAAACTGAATTTTCTTGTACAACAATATTTCGAGATTTTCAAACTAAAATCATTTTTTTGGAATGCTAAGAAAGGGCGCCCTCTCTAGCGTTCATCATGTGCCGCTCCCTACACGATTTTTGTACCATGTGACGAGTCCACATGCTTTCCACGTGTTGGCGATTAAGGTTGTGCATGGATTATTTAGGTGAGGAGCGATCTAACCCATTTTCCAAACTATTTATTCCTTCAAAAACAGAACATGAATTGGAATTATGAATCAAAATTATGTTTTTATCATCACATTTTGTGTGGTGAGATCTTGACAACTAAAATATATTATGTTTTCGTGAAAAATACAACATCTTTTAGAAACAATTCAACTTACTTTAACATCATCTTTCATATATTCATTTGAGCTGTTTTTTTAGATTTTCTTCTCCACTAAAATCGGATGATGTGATCTATTTTTCTCTCCATCTGATGCATCAAACACTATCTTATGCTACTAATTCATGTTGTTTTCGAAATCTATATTGTGTACTTGGTGGGTTAAAACAATTTAGAAGTCCAATGTGAACCGATCGATCTCGCTTTTTCCGATCAATAGTGAACCTGAACTCGGAATCTTGTACCTTAATGAGTGGTATTAATATTAGCATATTTTCTAGAAACTTGTAGTTTAATATGTTATTATCCATATTTTATATCATGAGTTACCACCATAAATTTTGATGCATATGATGTTTTCCATGTAATTTGTTTATTTGGTTATAACTATCAAAAGCGGGAAACTTGTTTTTTTTTTTTTGCATTTTCGACTTTGAGCAACCTTCTGGAACTCAACCAGATCTGAGATTGTTGCCACGTCACTCTTTTGCAAAGACAAAAATTGGACATGTAGATGGGAACTGGACGAGGTCAAACATACAAGATAACCACCTCCAATCTTTCATGTGCCTCTTGGTTTTGCCCATTTTCGAGAATTATCAGAGTAGGCAGTGATGTCATAGAAACACCAAAACCGCTACGAATTCTAGTAGTGTGGAGGTATTATTATGTTTACCTATTGTAGTTCATATGGATAGTTATATTATTATGTGATTTTGTTTGTTGTGTTGTGACAAAGATGTTATGTGGTCTAGCGAAATCAAGTGCATGTCTTTGCGTAACTTGGAATCCAACCAAAAACTTTCTAACTAAGACATGAAAGATGGACCCACCCTTAGGGATGAGCTGTAGTTCATAGTACTTGACATCACGTAGTGGCATCTAGAAGTCGATGCCGTAGTACCAAGGCACACACTTCATCATCTGTATCGAGGTTCAGCGTCCGGGTCATTCTCATAGAAATTTCCATTTATTACAGCCTTGTGCAGGGAGTTGATATTGGGGCAATGATAACCCCCAGGAGCAGGGGATCACTATAGCACCTCTCAATGTGAAAAAAGGGTATCGATCCGCAGGAGCAAGAAGGAAAAGTTATCTATTCCCTACAACTAAAGTGTCACAAGTTTTAGTTGATTATGCACTAAACAAGTTTAAAGAACACGATGGTTAATTTAATGGATGGAAGTTTAATATAACAAAACATGAATGTAAAAGTGTCCCAATCCTATTCAATGCAAGAGGACAAGACAAAGGTTTTCTCTTATAGGAACAATGGACATGGATTCATGGGTTCACTTTATCCTCTCTCTCCTATCTATGGTGATTATCATGTTATAGATAAAAATCACACACAATTGGCATGTTTTAATGATAGCTTTTATAACGGCTATATGTCCTAAAACACATAGTTGAAAGAAATACTCATTTGTGTTGCTAGGTCACCCTCGTAAGGCTAGCGTGGTTTGCTGTCACTCCCACATCATATTTCTTCCTTTTTATCCCCTTATAAAGGATGTTGGGCGGTACTGTGTCACTCAAAACCTATGCCTATGTCACATCGGCCATCCTGTACCCACATACATCATACTTCTTAATGGACAATATTCTAAACACTAGTGCAATGATTCATATGTTGTGTGCATGACCACATCTCTCTCATCTATCTACACTTGGTGGTGTCAATCACCTCATGACAAGGATAAACAAGGCATTATGCATAAATCAAACCATCACATGCATCATAGAATATCTCCAAAGTATGATAAATCATAAAAGATCCAACACAACGGTAAATGCATAACAAATATCATCTCATACCACAATATCCACCATAGGAATTACATAGATAGATCCATACTTATGCAAGGCACATCATATGGACTTTAACAATGATCATACATAGAGAGATTAGATCAAGTTACCACCCCAAACCCAAAGTCCAGGGGGTGGACTACTCCCCCTTCATCATGGTGACGATGGTGGAGACGCTCGAGAAGATGGAGACTACCCCGGCAGCGCCCCGCCAGAGTTTCCCCCTCCAATCTGCAGCTCCAGGTCTCTGTTTCGTGGTTTCTGTGTTTCGGCGGCGCTCCTTTGCGAAGGGCGTCAGGGACTATTTTTACAGTCGGTTTTAGGTCAAGACGGATTCGGTGGAGGAAAGATCAACGGCAACGGAGCTCCGAGACCCGAGATGGTGGGTCCCACGCGGCCAGGGAATCTGGCCACGTGGGCCACCCTCTTTTGGCCCACGGTATTGGGTTACGTAGCAGAATTTAAAATTTTCTGACCTACGTAACGTCCAGGATCATCTATGTAGTTACATGAGAGGATAGTACTGTCGTTACCAACAACGAGTCGCGGAACAGTTGTCGGTGACGATGTCGATGTCGATGAAGCCTGATGAAGATTCTCACGGTCAAGCATGACGGTGAGAATGTCGCCATTCCCTCGTATGCCTTCTTGATCCAAACGAGTGAGGGTCAAACGTCTATGACGTTTCACCCCTCTGAGAGCTTGCACACGTACGTCCGTCAAGATCCAGCAGCGCTTTGTCGTGCCAGGATTAAGTGCTACTGGTATGCGTATGGTGGAGAGAGCCCCAACACATGGGAGAGAGGGAGAGAGATTAGATCTTGACCTTGGGAGCCTCCGAGGAGAAATCTCAAGTCTATTTTGTGTGTCCCCAAAAGAGGAGGGGGTGGGGTTTATAAAGGAGCTCCAAGGGTAGGGTTGCTTGGACAAGGGGAAAGTTTTCCTAGTCCAACTCAACTTGGACAAGGGGAAACTTCCCCTTGCCCAATTCGGCTAGGGAAGGTGGAGTTGGAGTGGAACTCCAACTCCCCTCCCCCACCGCCTCCTCTAATTGGCCGCCACCCTTGTGGGGCCCGCCTCGGCCACCGACCCGGGGTGGGGTCCGCCTTGGCCGCCGCCTTGCCCCCATGTGGGCCGAAGCCCACTAGGGTTCGGCTGGCGACTTGGCCCACCACCATGTGGTGGTGCGGCTGCCATGTGGGCCCATGTGGCAGCCACCTTTTATTGGCCTAAATAATTTCCTAATAATTAAATAAATTAATATTTAATCAATAAATGTTTTGTCTAATTAATTACATATCATACAAACATATTTATATGATCCGAGACACCCAGTGTCTGCCGACAGAATATACTTGGACAATTATTTCCTTCCTTATAAACCTTTCTTTCTTCATGATCTAATTCCCTGAATGTAATTCTATCACGCCGGAAACCATCCCAGGTGATACTGCCTCTCTACTCCGGACCACTACAAATACAGTAGACCTTGACGCCTTAAGTGTGTGATGCCTACAGGTTCGATAACGTGTAACTATAATTGGAAATGCCTATCCAATCACTTGTCAGTGTCAAAACCTGGACATTCTGTATAGCTGCTACCGTTATGCGAAGACACTCTTTTGAACCTGCTTGATTAACATGTTTATCCTATCACCATCACGATACTCATCAAATACCCAAGGCGAGATATATGACATTACCGTAAATGATAGCTTTCATTTACTATGTCACCTTATCCTTGTTACCGGTATGATGTCTTTACTCTTTAACACATGTTTAAGTATCCCATGATATTTGCATATCATTACCTTGTCTGCGCAGACTTGTCAATGGACACTTTCACACTAGAGCGGATCCTGGTTATATCTCTCTATTACTTTAGAGGTGTGATTCCCAGTCTTGAACTACTATGGTTATAATACACCTTTGAGGTTACCCAATCATAGCCTTTTTGATTACCCTGTTTCGGTCGTAATACTTGACTATGTCAAAGCTTCCTCTCCAGTATACACAACCATATATTCTCATGGTCTAAGGAATAAGCAAGCAACCAAACCTAGACTATACTATTTCATACGAAACTTGATCTCGTAGTATATCATATATTTGGGTCTTCCCAGTCATATTGTTAACTTAACAATATGCTCCCATTAATAATGGCAAGAACACTTGCCCATGGTTGGAAAACTTCACCATCCAGTATTAACGAGTTCGTCCAAGAGACAAGACAAAGGGTAAATGGGGCTTGATTATATCCTTACACGTGCGTATGTGTTTCCCTATAAATCTCACATTTATAGACCATAGCAGTTATAGCATAAAGATATAATACACTAATCATGAAAAAGATATATTTATTGTCTCTTAGGGCATATATCCAACACACGGGCCTCCGCTTGTTCGCTTCCTTCGATCCCAAGTATTCTTCCTTCCAAAGAATGATCCTCGTAAAATATTAGGTCATTTGGACATCGTTTGGGTCCCTGAAACATCAAAATATAGAAAATAGGGTTTTCTGCCTGTGCAGGGTTAATTCCATAAAAATAGGAAATCAATACAATATTCCCAAAATATCATGATAAAACATTGATATAACCCTTATATGATGCAAATATGATTGGAATATAAGTAATATAATGCAAAGTTCATGTATGCATTTTACATGCATCAACATCCCCAAGCTTAACCTATACCCGCCCTCGAGTATGAAGGTGATAAAACTAACATGGACTTTGCAATTTAATACTATCAATAGATATCAAAGATGATTACTATTGCTACATAGAGTCAAATGATTCATTCTTAAAAGGAGTAGCAATATGCAAGATAATTTATGAAGTGATATCAAGTATTCAATGCAAGTCAATGATAATTCACAAAGTGTAACATAAAAGAAAGTACTATGGACCACATGTATGCATAATGAAAAGTAAGAACATCCTAAAATGGTCATAGAGTATTCATGAAAATCTGAATATAAAAGGTGGACACTTTGGAAAGATATATATGTGAGTAGAGGTAAAACATGCATAAATTTCATCTAACTTCTAAACTCTTCTACTTAAGTTGATGATTGCAATGTGGTAATCCTTGGTGTCAAGCTCTCACTACCCCTATCATAGCATCTTGAATGATTAAAATTTAAAGTGAAAGCAAATATGAGTAGTGTGCTTGACAAAGTATAGATTGAATGTCTCATGCCCCTTGAATACAAGTACCTACACCATGGTGTTACTCAACTTGGGAAACAAAGCAAGTTCAAGTTAAATATCATTGTAAGTAATAATAGCATCATTAAGAGCATCAACTGGGGTACCTCTTGTCCCAGGATATGGAACAAGCCCATATCAAAATGACAAGACAAACAAACAAAATGAACAATCTCAGCACCCTTTTTATTTACCATTGGAATAGCTTTTTATTGTAAGGTGCATCACAGAAGGTTCACCATAGTATGTAAGTAAATTTCCACCATGAATGATGCATGGCTTAGATTAGCGGCCCAGACGTCTCTCTAACCATTTATACAAACTCATTTAAACTTGCTTTGTCTCCACATTTATTTCACCATGATAAGCATCCATAAACAAAAGTACATGATATCAACTAAATAAAATGAAGAGCATGTTGAAAGTTTGCCATGTGACAGCACATATGAGCTAACTCTCAACCCAAGACTATTGTCAAGCCCACAACATCATAATTTTAGTCACAATGGGTCATGTTTATTTAATGCAATAAAAGTAAGGTGTGCATCAAATTCGTGAGAGCTCTATAACCAACTTTTCTCATAACAATCAACAACATAAGTATTTTCATTCAGAGGTATAGATAACACAAATATCATGATAAACATACTCGGAATAGCATAAAGCTAATATGTAGATATGGTGGACTCACTGGAAAAACTTTGGTTGAAGGTGTTGGAAACAAGTTTTTACTTGTTGGAATTTTTGGACTAGCAAGAGGGAGAAAATTGACCATCTAAATGCACGCATGAGTGTCCATAGAACTAACTACTCCATGTTAAACAAAGTAAAGTAACATTCAGCATCAAAACATGAATAAAAGATAGCTCTTGATAAAACACTTGCAAACTATTACTCATTAACAAAGCATATGAATCATGCAACTATATGTATCTTTTTGAATCAACTTAAACATCCCTTTCCCAATCTTATTAATAGCATCTAACTTAATTCAACCCAAATTTTTAGTAGCTCTTTCATATATAAATGATGGTGGTGGTCTCACAAATAAAAATCAAACCGATATAAAAAGAAACAAAAAGACGCTCCAAGTTTATGCGATAAAGTGCATTGATCGAAAAACAGAAGTTAGATGTCTACAAACCGAGAGTGTGTTGGTCCAGTGGGGTTGTCTTCACATCCCCAAGCTTATGGTATTCACCATCCTTGGATAGCTCTTGGTGCATCTCCTCTAATCCCTGTGAAAATCTTCAACACACCGTTTCTCCCTTTTTTTATGTGGGGTGGCATTAGTAGTGATAGAGAAATAATTTGCTTGCTGCATATAATCCTTAAACAAAAATTCATATGAATGTCCAGAAAGTGTATTATGTTGTATGCCTACTTATAAACTCAATTGGATCAAAGATTCAAGTTAAAAGTTCAAAGAATGCATCAAACAAAATGGGACAGAATCTGTCCAGAAAAACAGCAGCAGAAAAACGTATTTTTCTGCCCTACTTAAGTTTGTCTAAAAATTCTGAAAAAATTCACGCATACAGAGGATGAAAAGTTGCAACTACAGTTCAAATATCAGCTCATTCGGATTACAGAATAAGAATGAAAAATCATACCGTGCACAGATTCGTGTTGGAATAAAATCTCTGAATGCTAAAAGCAACTTTTTCAAGCTAAAATGGGTAAAATTTGGTACTTTATTAAAAATTCCAGAAACAAAACAAAAAACTAAGTCTCTTGTTACAGCAAGAGGGCACAAAGAAAAACAAAAAATAAAAACAACCGGGTTGCCTCCCGTAAAGCGCTTTCTTTATAGCCATATAGCTAGGCTTGATAGTTTTAATGATGCTCACATAGGAATAAGAATTGAAATGGAAATGAGAGCATCAAGAGAAAAATATGAAACACATTTAAGTCTAACCCACTTCCGATGCATTGGGATATTGTAAGAAAATAAATCATTGAAACACAAAGCAAGTAGCATAGGAAGATAAAACAAGAGCAATTTCAGGACTTTGAACTTAAAGAGAGGAAACATAATAATATTAAAATGTTTAGAACCATGTTTCCCCCTCTCATAATAATGTTCAGTAGCATCATGAATAAATTCAACAATATAATTATCACATAAAGCATGTCTTTCATGATCTACAAGCATGAAAGTATTAATACTCTCCACATAAGCAAAATCCTTCTTATTAGTGATAGTGGGAGTAAAACATTCATAATCATCATTGTAATCATCATATATAGGAGGCATATCATAATCACAATAAACTTTATACTCAATAGTAGGTGGACATAAAATATCATATTCATCATCATAAATGGGAGACATAGTATCATCAAACAAGTTAAAGAAACCTCCCCAAGCTTAGATGATTGCAAGATATAAAACAAGCTAAAATAAATCTAAAATCTAGTGCACACAAGAATAGAAACTTAAGCGCTACGCTTCCCGGCAACGGCGCCAGAAAAATACTTGATAACCCTCTCTCTCCTATCTATAGTGATTATCATGTTATAGATAAAAAGTACACACAATTGACATGTTTTAATTGTAACTTTTATGACGGCTATATGTCCTAAAACACATAGTTGAAAGAAATACTCATTTGTGTTGCTAGGTCACCCTCGTAAGGCTAGCGTGGTTTGCTGTCACTCCCACATCATATTTCTTCCTTTTTATCCCCGTATAAAGGATGTTGGGTGGTACTGTGTCACTCAATACCTATGCCTATTTCACATCGGCCATCCTGTACCCACATACATCATACTTCTTAATTGACAATATTCTAAACACTAGTGCAATGATTCATATGTTGTGTGCATGACCACATCTTTCTCATCTATCTACACTTGGTGGTGTCAATCACCTCATGACAAGGATAAACAAGGCATTATGCATAAATCAAACCATCACATGCATCATAGAATATCTCCAAAGTATGACAAGTCATAAAAGATCCAACACAATAGTAAATGCATAACAAATATCATCTCATACCACAATATCCACCATAGGAATTACATAGATAGATCCATACTTATGCAAGGCACATCATATGGACTTCAACAATGATCATACATAGAGAGATTAGATCAAGTTACCACCCTAAACCCAAAGTCCAGGGGGTGGACTACTCCCCCTTCATCATGGTGACGATGGTGGAGACGCTGGAGAAGATGGAGACCACCCCGGCAGCGCCCCGCCGGAGTTTCCCCCCTCCAATCTGCAGCTCCAGGTCTCTGTTTCGTGGTTTCTGTGTTTCGGCGGCGCTCCTTTGCGAAGGGCGTCGGGGACTATTTTTACAGTCGGTTTTAGGTCAAGACGGAGTCGGTGGAGGAAAGATCAACGGCAACGGAGCTCCGAGGCGCGAGATGGTGGGTCCCACGAAGCCAGGGAATCTGGCCGCGTAGGCCACCCTCTTTTGGCCCACGAGCCTCCGCTTGTCCGCTTCCTTCGCTCCCAAGTTTTCTTCCTTCCAAAAAATGATGCTCGTAAAATATTAGGTCATTTGGACGCCATTTGGGCCCATGAAACATCAAAATATAGAAAATATGGTTTTCTGCATGCGCAGGGTTAATTCCATAAAAATAGGAAATCAATAAAATATTCCCAAAATCAGATAAAACATTGATATAACCCTTATATGATGCAAATATGATTGGAATATAAGTAATATAATGCAAAGTTCATGTATGCATTACGACTCCCAATTTTAAATAGGGTCAAATTAGCAAGGAGAATAAAAATAAAAGTCAAATAGCCAACAATCATGTGTAAAAAATAATCCACAAAGATATGAACTCTGGCCTATTTTAATCCATTGGTATGAACCCATTTCATAACGAGATTGGTGTGGGGACCCCGGATTAGGTATCCGAGATACTCGTTATGTTTCCTGCAACAATCCCATGATCAGTCTGTTGTTGCACATAACTCGAATTGGTATCACAGAACACCCATAAATACTGAATAAATATACTTACTTGATTGAAGTCATAACTTCAACAGGTACTTGCAGCGGAAATCACCAAACAACGTGGAGCCCAAGCCATTTGCCAACCCTACAGGCAGCTGACTGGGAAGCGCCCTAGTTCGCATTGACGTTCACGAATGCCCTTTTCTCTTCCAACTGCTCCTCTTCAGAATCTGGCTAAGACAATAGCCAGGGACGAAACCAATATGACTACATTTGAATGTACTCGCAAACTACCCCCGGAATGAGCATGCACTACTCTTTTTATTGTTTAAATAAAACTTCGTTTGCTTTGAAAACTCTATATCCTTGTTGAAAAGAGAAGGATATACTTTTGTTTGATAAACTTTGTTTTGAAATCTCTATATCTTTATTGAAAAAGAAAAGAAGGCTTTTAGAACTTTTCCCATAAATCTGTCTTTGTAAGAAGTCTCGTTTAAAACGTTTTCCCGAAAATACATCTTTGTTGAAAAAGGTAAGAAGTCTCTTTTATAAATATTTTCCCGGAAAATCACCATTTGTTTATTTCTCCAAAACTCCTCCTTTTCCGACCAGAACCATTCCTGGTCAAATCAGTTTTCCAACAACCTTCTACCAACCCCTTGGTATAGTTGCATAAAACATTTTCCACTTTCAGGACACAGAACTTTGCACTTCTCGATCATAGCCCCTCAGGGTCCTCCTCCTTTCCAGCAACCTCATACCGACTCGTCGGTATAGTTGCACAAATACAACATCTCCATTTTCCTTTTTTTAAATCTTAAACATTTCCAAAACTTGCACATGGTCAAAGCAGTTCTTTCCAACTGTCCATATCCGAGGACTCGGCTATTCGAATAGTTTTAACCCTCTGCAGAGGTAGCACGCTTTTCCCACACCCATCCGGTAACTCATCATGTCAGCCACGTCCCGCCATACCAGGTGTATGCGAAGTCGAGCCACCGACCATAGCCTGTCCTTTGCTCATGCTAGTATAGGATCCTACCGCTACGAAATTATCATCCTTTCCATCAACACCTAGTCCAGATTCCCCGTCGGGAAACCTAAGTGTGAGGACTCGTAGTTCTGCCCGGCGAGCGAACCCTTCAATCCCCCATCCTCAGATGCCAGGACCCAGGTCAGGGGGTAGGTCGCCATGACCATCCCCTCATGGAACGAGGTCATCCTCGTTGTTGAGGAGTCCCATACTAATATGAGCAAATTATATGACTACGCCCCTTTCCCATAGGTGGGTAAATGTGGTCGCACAGGTATCGGTTGTTCTGTAAGTACAAGGACACAATGTGCATTTTTCATAAACATCACCATTCACCACTTCTCCATTTCCCCACCGACATCTCGGTATTCCACAACCACACAAGTATTTCCAAAGGAGTTTTGAGTAACCAATATTTTTCCCATCCTATAGTTTGAAAAAGAATTTCCATCTAATATCTCCAGATAGGGTGTCAAAATAATATACTTATAATTTGGAAAAGGGTTTTCAAAATCATAGCTTTTGTGGCAAACACCACATAAATAACTTTTGCTCTTTATAAGTAAAACATGTGAACCAAAATAGATGTATATAAATGCAAGCTCAGGGGATAGCTTGCCTGATTTCAGCATGATGTTTCTGGACTTCTCCTCATTGATCAAAGAAATAAACTCTCATACTTCTCCGATAAATCCTTTCCAAATACCACCCCGGTAGCGTTTATCTCTAGCGTCGCAACATGAAAATAAAACAACACGCAATAAGCAAACCAAACCACAAGTGGCCTACAAACAAGGAACAAACCACAAGTATCAAACTAATCACTCAAGCCACAAACATAGCACTAGTTTAATCAAGCAACGAACTAAATCTATATTTACCAGGGCATTATACTCACAGGAGTATAACACCAAACACATGCTAAAAACAAGAGGGCACAAAGACATCCCCAATTAGAGGTACTTTCTCTAATCAAGAAATACTTCAGACAAAAGTTAAACCACCAATTAATCTTGGTAATTCAACTTAAATGCAACCAAGCTTAACAAGCAAGGCCACATACTAATCACACAAAATAATCTAACTTTAAAACAAACGAGCATAGCAATTCCTAATTACTAGGAGAAGGCTACATAGGGAATAAAACCCTAACAAACCCATGACTCACATGTAGTTCCCCAACATGCTAGCAAAACAAGGAAACATGACATAACAGTGGATTACCACCACACACATGCTAGGAAACACATTTGTAATAATAAAGTTATAACACAACAATTAATTAAGGCCTAATAAAAATAGGTAGAAAAGGTCTAAACTTTATAATTAGCACCACAGTCAAACAGTGACTCCTAAATTCAAACCAATTTAGGGAGATGTTCTCCTACACATATAGAAGACAAGCCAATTGGATTTACTCCAAAATTCATCTCCTAAAAATCTACAAAAATCAACAAAGAGCTACTGATGTGTTTTTAAGAATGAATAGAATTTTTGTTTTGGACTTCATTTGCATATGAGACCAACAGATCTGGAAAGGTATCACTTCAGGCTTTCCAGGGAATTTTAGTTTGCAATATTTGGAGTTATAAAACTCTAGATATTAAATAGTTAGTGAAAATGATACCTTTTTCAATATTTAATCTAGACACCATTTAAATTTATGTTTTTGCAAACAGCCTGTTCTAGATGTTTAAGAAAACACATGAGAACACTACAAAATTTGAATCACTCAAATATGTACCACAGATTTACCACATTTGAATTAAACCTATACTGCCAATTAAACAGGAAATTAAAATAGGAAAATGATTTATTAAAAAAAAAGAACACGGGCCAGATCTGCCCGGATCCGTGCCTTGCGGCGCAGACGGCGGCCCAGCAAGCGGCCCACGAGCGGAGCGAAGGGGTACGGGGTCTTCTTCCTCGTCTGGACACGCGCGACGCGCACCGAGAGCGGCCGGAAGCACGGCGAGGATGGCGACGGCGCTCCGGCGATCCTAAAAATAAACGGCGATGTCCCATGGTTAGCTCGCGACGAGTGGATCTCAGAGAAACAAGAATGGCGGGGAATGGGCGTCTGTACAGCTCGCGACCTTGCTTGAGGTTCGGCGGCCGGGGATGAAGAAGACGAAGATGCTCTGCTCGATTCGAGGCTTCCCGCGTCGATTCCCTGGATGAGGAGGGAGAGGACGACGAGGCGGAGGCGGCTGCACGCTTCGATCTGCCCGGGGAGGTCTCAAGCGCCGGCGATGCGCAACGGCGTCATGTCTAGGGTTCGGCCGCGGTGAGGAGCAGAGAGAAGTGGGGAGAGAGCGAGAGGGGCAAGTGAGGACGGGGAGGCAGAGGAGCGGTGTGGGTGCTTCTTATCCTCTTCGATGGGCAGGAGACGCGCGGGGAGGGGGGGGGTCCGGGCGGGCGACGCACGGGAGGACGACAACGGCGACGCGCACGGGCTGCTACAGAAGACGATGACGCTTTTGCCGATAACCCCCTGGACTTCTTTTTCCTTTTACATTTAAGTCCTTTTCTGTTTTGTTTTAAAACCAGAAGCGTTTTAGGGAATTGTTTGGGGTATTTAAACATTTTACAAAAATCTGAGAAAATTCATGTAGCCTCCCATATACATGTAGAAGCTACACAAAAATTGGCTTTTGAAAATAAAATGTTTTGAACCACATTGGTTCATAGGGTTTGAATAAATTATTTTTGGTAAAACTAAATTAACATTTCTTTAATATTTTAAAACAAGTGATAAAATATTGTTTTGAACTTTTGGAACTTCCTTGACAATTATGGCAACTTAAAATACTTTATATTTCCATAGAGAAAATATTTGTTTGAAGAAAATAGAGAGTTAAGTAGGGGAAAAATAATTTATTAAGATCATTTATTTATCATGATCTTAATTTCCTTTTGTTAAATACTTGGAGAGTTTTGTTTAAAATTGAAAAGTATGTTTACTTGTGGAGGGAGTGAGATGGGGTTGAAATGATTATTATTTCATCTCATTCCTACAATAAGGAAATATAATTGTTTTCATAAAATAGAGGAATAGAGATAGAGGGAAATTAAATAAGATCATTTCCCTTAATTTAGGATTTCAATTAGGTGTGAATACTTCTAGAGGGTTTGTTTTTTTCAAGTCACATACCAAATTTGTTGTCAAGTGTGTCTTATTCTAGTATTAAGCACAACTGAGGAATTACCCTCACAAGCAACAAACACCACGAGATCAACAGTGACATACACAAAGGATCAACAACACAATAACATCAACAACACAATCAAGACCACACAATTCAAACCACAAGAATAAATCACACCACCATTTCCATAGTCAACAATACTATCTTATAAAAATGATCACACTTAATTATGGCAAGATGATGTTTAGAACTATCTCAACTTCACCTTGATACTTTTGGAAAGGGTTTTGAGCAAGGCAAAATATGTGGGGTAATATATTTCCCACTTGTGTTCATTTTTAAAAGGGAAGTGATAATCAAAGTTTATAAAATGGGAGTTGCATACAAATGCAAAATATCAAGTTTAAAAGATAGATAGGAGATAGCATATAGATCTCCATATTTTTGGGAACACATAGCTTTGGAAATACCTTTACTTTCTCAAATAGTGGGTATTAGTTTTGGTTGTTGCTAAACCAAATATCATTGAAATGGAGTTGGCCAAAATAAGAATGGAAAAGATACAAAGAATATTTTTCTTGTCATAACATGATCACCAAAGTTAAATATATTTTTATATTGGTTGGGTCTTATATTTACTAGTCAAACAACTTAAACAACAGTCACACAAGATTCAACACAGCAACAGGATGGAAAACACAATCATCAGTGAAACATTTCAAAAAGTTTTTGTTGGTTCTGAATTTTGGGTCTTGTGAAACTAAGTTTTTCTTAGTTTACAAATTTGGGATGTGACAGCTCTTCCCCCCTTAAAAATAAATCTCGTCCTCGAGATTTGCCCGGTGGTAACAGGGGAGTATGAGGGCACGGGTTTTGGGCTGACTAAACTTCTGAGGTCGTTGTTTCTTCAGTGAGGTCGCCACGTGAAATCTTGACAAATTGATGTTGCGAGGGTTTCTTTGTCGATAAACTTCTGTGCTGAGTTCAGATCCTTAATGATGGGGTTGAATTGACGATCGATACTGATGGATAGTCTTGGTGGTTGCTTACAGATATTACAAGGCTAAGGCACAAGGATCTTGTTATTACCATGTTCTTGTATACCTATTGTAGGTCTTCCCCCCTTAAAAGGGTTTTTTTTATTTATGGTCATGCTGGAAGTCACTGGAGTTGACTTGGAGGCATCCTTCTTCTTGAGTAGCTTGACGATCTTCATCTTGGGTGTCGCTCTTCGGTGCTTGGGTTTGGTGCAGAATCACGTCCTGATATTTTTGCCTTATGAGGGTCGTAGATAGGGACGCATTGCTTTCTGGATGCGTCAAGTCCGTAGACTTGACTCTCTCCGGTTTCTTGTTAGTAGAGGGATGTTAAACTTCTAGTTGCGTCTGAGGTTGCTTGGTGGTTGATGTTGTCCACAGCAGGTGCTTCTGTTTGATTCTTCTAGTGACTTCCGGTAGATTTCTTCACGCTTTTCTTCCTTCGGCTTGGCAGGAAAAAGGCTGGTCCTGAAGGACTTCTTTGGTCTGGGTCTTCACGAAGCTTCGCAGGTGTCTTCACAAGTAAGTTAGAGTGCACCAGAACAGTTAGGATTTCCGGGAAAACTTTCTGGTTGAGGGGCTTAAGTTAGTTTTCAAGGGAGTAGGGGTGCTATACTCTGAACATCAAACTTTTTATACCTAAAATCCAAAACAACCAACTTTACACAGGCCTCTAATTCTCGAATCTTCAAAATACCATTCCAACATCTCTGGTAAGGCCACTACAACTAGTTAATTGAATCACGGCCTTTGCCCGAGCTAAAGTTATTAATCCACCATCATCTTCTTCGGGCATAACTCTTTATCATAGTATAGTTCAATCTATCGGATACCCATCAAACCTTTAAGGCATAATCTTCCCATTACCTTCTATCACAAAATCGTAGTGGTCCACCAATTATTTCTTGATTAATTTATTCCCCAGATAGGCATATCTCAATTATCTGACTCCTTCAGGTTGCCATTTTCCCACGATCATATCATCAAAGCTAAATAAAGCATCCAACAATCATGTGATCATCCATCAAGAATTTGACCCACTTTCTAACCAAATTCAGATTTCATCTCGACACTTTGGGCCTTGATCTCTTAATCAAATATAAACGATCTTTCTAAGAATAATCCAAACAGAGCATGACAAGCTCTGAAACTACTGTCACCTAGAATGTCTTGCTACTAGACCAAGTCATATTGATTCCTAGAATCCGATAAACATTCACTTATCTCCACCAATTATTTCTTGCATACAACGATCTACTCATTTGCTAACTCATCTTTGACCACTTCCTATAATTCCATAAGAATTTAGTACAAGGTCACTTGCGCTAAGAATCACCCTAAACATTCCAACACCGGAGTATTCTTCTTAATTTACTTGCTTCTAACCAATCCAACATCATTTTATCAGCAAGTGCTTCCTAAAAATCCAATAACTTTCACCTTTATTTCTAAACCTTAAATCAAGGGTCACGTCTTCTAGTTCCAGATAACCACCAATGGTTGGGGACCACAACTGGTTAGCCCCAGAGTATTAATCAAATATATCATCTGTCCAAACCCAATTAATTTATCGATCCACTCCAAGTTTTCACTCTATTCTAAACCCAAATTTTTGATGTTACAACATCATCCACCAAATTGATCTCAACAACTAGATTCTTAAGGGATCCTTTTGCTAATAAACTATAGTCCAACACTCTTATATCCTCCTAAAGTCCTTTTCTACCAACTAGTTTTGAGTCGTCCTATGGCACCTCTTTCCTTGGTCTAGAAAAAGCAGTTAGTATTTTGCAAATTTGGTTAGATGAGAGATTTAAAGTTAGATAAATTATGTTAGTTTTTTTTTCATATTGTTTTGTTAGTCCGACGGGATACGACAGTGTCATCTAACGTCGGGTCTTGAATCTTCATCTTTCTCGATGGCTTGATGTGGTTGTACAAAACGACGTATGAAGGCGCTATCCGTCTTGCAGAAGGTCGCAAAGTCTTGGGGTAGAGAGTATTCCATACCTTGCTCTCTTACTAGGAGAAAATTTTCTGAAGGGTTTTCTAAGTCGACTTTTGAGAGGGTACAAAAAGTACATCTATGGCCAACAGGCAAAAAGGTTTTTGCAAACAGTCAAAATAAAGCAACAGAAAAGTGTGGTTACTTTGGGTTCCCGACAAGCGGGTTTTGTGAAACACACAAGGAAAACAACACACATGAATGCACACACAAGCAAGATCAATCAAGGCACTTTTAGCACCAACAGGCGTTTAATACCGTGGAAGATGGGTTTTGCTCAAGTAAAACGAGCTTATCCTATTGATCCTATGGGTCTTTGTATCTCGAGGATTTTCTTCACCTTGTCCAAGTGGGAAACTTTGGCGGTGAAATTACTGCGATTTCGGAAGGTTGCACGGATCATCGGTCTTCGCATATAAATCGCCTTGCTGTTGAAGTCTTCGGGTTGCTAAGTACCCAGGTCTGGTTTGGGGTGTCGTCAAGTATGTAAGTTTGAATGGAGGTAAGACAACAGATGGAAACTTTTGATAAACCTTTAGACAAGAGATAAGGTTTAGAATAATTCGAGAAGGTGAAAAGAGTGGAAGCTACACTTAGGCTTCCTTAGATACAAGTAATTTTAGGTAGTAATATTTTTCTTTCCAAAATAATTCTCTCGTATGGGCCTTGGTGAAACAGGGCTGTTGAAGTCTTCATTTTATCGCCTTAGTCTTCAGCTGGAATACTTGGGATTGTCGAGGTAGTAACTGAGTGGAATTGTCGATATTGAGTTGAGGTCTTCGAGGTTTCTTGCTTTATTGATACTGACGATCTTGGTATTTGCAGATCAATCACCTTGATGCTGAATGTTGAATATTTGAGATGGAAGCTTTTCTTGTAGGTGCTAGCTAATCAGGTCTCACTTGGGTTCATCGTCAAGTATTTTGAACGGGTAAGAGAGAGTAGAGAAATCCTTGGAAAATCTTAAATAGAGGGATGAGACTCAGAAATATTTGAGAAGATACGAAGAGTGGAAGTTATTTTTGGACTTCCTTGAAAAAATATGTTTTTGGTAACAATATATTTTTAACAAATATTTCTTTCCTAACTAACGTCCATGCTAACTAAGGTCTGTTACAGTCAGGATGGCTCTGATACCAAGTCTGTGGGGACCCCGGATTAGGTATCCGAGATACCGTTATGTTTCCTGCAACAATCCCATGATCAGTCTGTTGTTGCACATAACTCGAATTGGTATCACAGAACACCCATAAATACCGAATAAATTACTTACTTGATTGAAGCCATAACTTCATCAGGTACTGCAGCGGAAATCACCAAACAACGTGGAGCCCAAGTCATTTGCCAACCCTACAGGCAGCTGACTGGGAAGCGCCCTAGTTCGCATTGACGTTCACGAATGCCCTTTTCTCTTCAACTGCTCCTCTTCAGAATCTGGCTAAGACAATAGCCAGGGACGAAACCAATATGAGTACATTTGAATGTACTCGCAAACTACCCCCGGAATGAGCATGCACTACTCTTTTTATTGTTTAAATAAAACTTCGTTTGCTTTGAAAACTCTATATCCTTGTTGAAAAGAGAAGGATATACTTTTGTTTATAAACTTTGTTTTGAAATCTCTATATCTTTATTGAAAAAGAAAAGAAGGCTTTTAGAACTTTTCCCATAAATCTGTTTTGTAAGAAGTCTCGTTTAAAACTTTTTCCCGAAAATACATCTTGTTGAAAAAGGTAAGAAGTCTCTTTTATAAATATTTTCCCGGAAAATCACCATTTGTTTATTTCTCCAAAACTCCTCCTTTTCCGACCAGAACCATTCCTGGTCAAATCAGTTTTCCAACAACCTTCTACCAACCCCTTGGTATAGTTGCATAAAACATTTTCCACTTTCAGGACACAAAACTTTGCACTTCTCGATCATAGCCCCTCAGGGTCCTCCTCTTTCCAGCAACCTCATACCGACTCGTCGGTATAGTTGCACAAATACAACATCTCCATTTTCCTTTTTAAATCTTAAACATTTCCAAAACTTGCACATGGTCAAAGCAGTTCTTTCCAACTGTCCATATCCGAGGACTCGGCTATTCGAATAGTTTTAACCCTCTGCAGAGGTAGCACGCTTTTCCCACACCCATCCGGTAACTCATCGTGTCAGCCACGTCCCGCCATACAGGTGTATGCGAAGTTGAGCCACCGACCATAGCCTGTCCTTTGCTCATGCTAGTATAGGATCCTACCGCTACGAAATTATCATCCTTTCCATCAACACCCAGTCCAGATTCCCCGTCGGGAAACCTAAGTGTGAGGACTCGTAGTTCTGCCCGGCGAGCGAACCCTTCAATCCCCCATCCTCAGATGCCAGGACCCAGGTCAGGGGGTAGGTCGCCATGACCATCCCCTCATGGAACGAGGTCATCCTCGTTGTTGAGGAGTCCCATACTAATATGAGCAAATTATATGACTACGCCCCTTTCCCATAGGTGGGTAAATGTGGTCGCACAGGTATCGGTTGTTCTGTAAGTACAAGGACACAATGTGCATTTTTCATAAACATCACCATTCACCACTTCTCCATTTCCCCACCGACATCTCGGTATTCCACAACCACACAAGTATTTCCAAAGGAGTTTTGAGTAACCAATATTTTTCCCATCCTATAGTTTGAAAAAGAATTTCCATCTAATATCTCCAGATAGGGTGTCAAAATAATATACTTATAATTTGGAAAAGGGTTTTCAAAATCATAGCTTTTGTGGCAAACACCACATAAATAACTTTTGCTCTTTATAAGTAAAACATGTGAACCAAAATAGATGTATATAAATGCAAGCTCAGGGGATAGCTTGCCTGATTTCAGCATGATGTTTCTGGACTTCTCCTCATTGATCAAAGAAATAAACTCTCATCCTTCTCCGATAAATCCTTTCCAAATACCACCCCGGTAGCGTTTATCTCTAGCGTCGCAACATGAAAATAAAACAACACGCAATAAGCAAACCAAACCACAAGTGGCCTACAAACAAGGAACAAACCACAAGTATCAAACTAATCACTCAAGCCACAAACATAGCACTAGTTTAATCAAGCAACGAACTAAATCTATATTTACCAGGGCATTATACTCACAGGAGTATAACACCAAACACATGCTAAAAACAAGAGGGCACAAAGACATCCCCAATTAGAGGTACTTTCTCTAATCAAGAAATACTTCAGACAAAAGTTAAACCACCAATTAATCTTGGTAATTCAACTTAAATGCAACCAAGCTTAACAAGCAAGGCAACATACTAATCACACAAAATAATCTAACTTTAAAACAAACGAGCATAGCAATTCCTAATTACTAGGAGAAGGCTACATAGGGAATAAAACCCTAACAAACCCATGACTCACATGTAGTTCCCCCAACATGCTAGCAAAACAAGGAAACATGACATAACAGTGGATTACCACCACACACATGCTAGGAAACACATTTGTAATAATAAAGTTATAACACAACAATTAATTAAGGCCTAATAAAAATAGGTAGAAAAGGTCTAAACCTTATAATTAGCACCACAGTCAAACAGTGACTCCTAAATTCAAACCAATTTAGGGAGATGTTCTCCTACACATATAGAAGACAAGCCAATTGGATTTACTCCAAAATTCATCTCCTAAAAATCTACAAAAATCAACAAAGAGCTACTGATGTGTTTTTAAGAATGAATAGAATTTTTGTTTTGGACTTCATTTGCATATGAGACCAACAGATCTGGAAAGGTATCACTTCAGGCTTTCCAGGGAATTTTAGTTTGCAATATTTGGAGTTATAAAACTCTAGATATTAAATAGTTAGTGAAAATGATACCTTTTTCAATATTTAATCTAGACACCATTTAAATTTATGTTTTTGCAAACAGCCTGTTCTAGATGTTTAAGAAAACACATGAGAACACTACAAAATTTGAATCACTCAAATATGTACCACAGATTTACCACATTTGAATTAAACCTATACTGCCAATTAAACAGGAAATTAAAATAGGAAAAGGATTTATTAAAAAAAAAGAACACGGGCCAGATCTGCCCGGATCCGTGCCTTGCGGCGCAGACGGCGGCCCAGCAAGCGGCCCACGAGCGGAGCAAAGGGGTACGGGGTCTTCTTCCTCGCCTGGACACGCGCGACGCGCACCGAGAGCGGCCGGAAGCACGGCGAGGATGGCGACGGCGCTCCGGCGATCCTAAAAATAAATGGCGATGTCCCATGGTTAGCTCGCGACGAGTGGATCTCAGAGAAACAAGAATGGCGCGGAATGGGCGTCTGTACAGCTCGCGACCTTGCTCGAGGTTCGGCGGCCGGGGATGAAGAAGACGAAGATGCTCTGCTCGATTCGAGGCTTCCCGCGTCGATTCCCTGGATGAGGAGGGAGAGGACGACGAGGCGGAGGCGGCTGCACGCTTTGATCTGCCCAGGGAGGTCTCAAGCGCCGGCGATGTGCGACGGCGTCATGTCTAGGGTTCGGCCGCGGTGAGGAGCAGAGAGAAGTCGGGAGAGAGCGAGAGGGGCAAGTGAGGACGGGGAGGCAGAGGAGCGGTGTGGGTGCTTCTTATCCTCTTCGATGGGCAGGAGACGCGCGAGGACGACAACGGCGACGCGCACGGGCTGCTACAGAAGACGATGACGCTTTTGCCGATAACCCCCTGGACTTCTTTTTCCTTTTACATTTAAGTCCTTTTCTGTTTTGTTTTAAAACCAGAAGCGTTTTAGGGAATTGTTTGGGGTATTTAAACATTTTACAAAAATCTGAGAAAATTCATGTAGCCTCCCATATACATGTAGAAGCTACACAAAAATTGGCTTTTGAAAATAAAATGTTTTGAACCACATTGGTTCATAGGGTTTGAATAAATTATTTTTGGTAAAACTAAATTAACATTTCTTTAATATTTTAAAACAAGTGATAAAATATTGTTTTGAACTTTTGGAACTTCCTTGACAATTATGGCAACTTAAAATACTTTATATTTCCATAGAGAAAATATTTGTTTGAAGAAAATAGAGAGTTAAGTAGGGGAAAAATAATTTATTAAGATCATTTATTTATCATGATCTTAATTTCCTTTTGTTAAATACTTGGAGAGTTTTGTTTAAAATTGAAAAGTATGTTTACTTGTGGAGGGAGTGAGATGGGGTTGAAATGATTATTATTTCATCTCATTCCTAGAATAAGGAAATATAATTGTTTTCATAAAATAGAGGAATAGAGATAGAGGGAAATTAAATAAGATCATTTCCCTTAATTTAGGATTTCAATTAGGTGTGAATACTTCTAGAGGGTTTGTTTTTATTCAAGTCACATACCAAATTTGTTGTCAAGTGTGTCTTATTCTAGTATTAAGCACAACTGAGGAATTACCCTCACAAGCAACAAACACCACGAGATCAACAGTGACATACACAAAGGATCAACAACACAATAACATCAACAACACAATCAAGACCACACAATTCAAACCACGAGAATAAATCACACCACCATTTCCATAGTCAACAATACTATCTTATAAAAATGATCACACTTAATTATGGCAAGATGATGTTTAGAACTATCTCAACTTCACCTTGATACTTTTGGAAAGGGTTTTGAGCAAGGCAAAATATGTGGGGTAATATATTTCCCACTTGTGTTCATTTTTAAAAGGGAAGTGATAATCAAAGTTTATAAAATGGGAGTTGCATACAAATGCAAAATATCAAGTTTAAAAGATAGATAGGAGATAGCATATAGATCTCCATATTTTTGGGAACACATAGCTTTGGAAATACCTTTACTTTCTCAAATAGTGGGTATTAGTTTTGGTTGTTGCTAAACCAAATATCATTGAAATGGAGTTGGCCAAAATAAGAATGGAAAAGATACAAAGAATATTTTTCTTGTCATAACATGATCACCAAAGTTAAATATATTTTTATATTGGTTGGGTCTTATATTTACTAGTCAAACAACTTAAACAACAGGTCACACAAGATTCAACACAGCAACAGGATGGAAAACACAATCATCAGTGAAACATTTCAAAAAGTTTTTGTTGGTTCTGAATTTTGGGTCTTGTGAAACTAAGTTTTTCTTAGTTTACAAATTTGGGATGTGACAATTGGTCCGGTAAACAAAACTTATTTGAGTTTTCTTATACTTATTATTAATGCCTTGCGAAGCACCTATTTCCGGATTCGATAAACTTAGGGTCTCTCTTAGTGAAAAGCCTACTACTACATCTGAAATCCGGATGAAATGTATCAACCCTTTTTCTGGCGTTGTTGCTAGAGAAGTATTTATGCTACCCTCGTATGAGTTCTTGGTAGTTTTCTTAAGTTATGTTTTTAGTTTATTACTTGTTTTAGTTTGTTTACTCATTCTAGTTTATTTGTTGTTTAACTTATTTGATTATCCCACAAGAATAGTCTATCGTTTTTCTTAGTTTATTATCTGTTTTATTTGATAACCTCAAGAAAATAGTAGCATGCAAACAAGAAGTTTGAGCAATTTGTTACTTCCAACAATGATTATGTGTGTGCACCCATCACTCAGCCCACTGTCACGGCGAAGAACTATAACATTAAGCCCAATCTATTGAAATTAATTCAAGAGAACCAAGGTTTAGCTTCTACGGATACATGTATGCATCTGAACACATTTACTGAGTTATGCAACATGATGTACATGAAAGATGTAGATCCCAGAAGACTACGTTTAGTTCCATTTTCACTTAGAGGAAAAGCAAAATAATGGTTATTAGCTCTACCTAAAGGCACTATTACCTCATGCATGGGATAATTGTTGAATTACTTTATGGCCAAAAAATTTCACCTGCTAAAACAATGCAACTATGTTCTGATATTAACGGAGACGGGAAGATCGCGAACGACTAGCTCTTGCATGGGAACGAATGAAAGAATATGTTAGAAATTGTCCTAACTATGAGAAGGAAGAATGGTTAATACTCAATTTATTATATCATGCACTTAAGCCAACGTCTAAATTGCAAGAGGCACATTTATGGGAAAAGAAACCGATAAAGGAAAGAAACTGATAAAGGAAAGAAACTCCTTGATAAATATGCACGTAACCATGCCAAATGGCATGTTGAAATATCCAACTCAAAGGAGGCGAAGTCCCTCATCGAGACAAACATTATAGAGCTGACAACAAAGGTTGATCAGCTAGTAAGTATCATCAAAAGTAAGGAATTTCGGATATATGCCATCGCCAATGCTAAAATTGAAGAAATAGTTTTTGTAACTCGTAATACTAATAACCCTGCATTTAGGATCCAAAATTATGCTCCAAATTTTTAGAAACAATGCAATCCTGCAGAAGATCCAAATATAGTAACTACAATCCTACTCAAGCAAATAATGGTAAGGGCTAGACACTTAAGGACACCCTCAAGGCTTTTATAGTTTTTCAAAATGAACAAAATAGTACTTCTCTCAAAATGGTTGAGAATTATGATGCATCCCTTGGTCAACTAAGCAATAAAGTTGGTAATATTAGAACTGATTTACAGGTACTCTAGGAGAGGACAAGAGCTGTGGATTATCTTTATCACCCATTAAAAAAATAGAAACTTATATATATGCATTATTATTATTTTTTATAGTGAATTGATTATTGGTTAGAATACAAGAGATTGAATTGTCTATTTTATCTAGTTCAGCACAATCCAGCTGCATGACCAGTGCACTAAGTTAACTTAGCACCACACTATTGTTAGATGTGTGCATGTGTATGGTGATAAATCATTTTGTATTTGCTATGGTGATAGATCATTTGGATGATTGTTTTTCGGATTTAAGTGATTTTTTTATTTCAAAGGGGATTTGGTCGGTTTGGGCATTTGGGTTATCCATATTTTTGTGGTGGTATGTCAATTCGAATTTAAAATATTTCAGGTTTTCATAATTCAACAACTTGTCCCAGGCCCAAAGGTCCTTTAGTTCTAGCCTAGATGAAAAAGGTCTTTCGTCTTTATGTTAACGCGACTAGTAGTAAAATAAAAACGCTTAGTACATTTCGGCTTGACCTAGAATGATTACTGTCGAGATGGGATCGATGTCGTGACCCAGGGCACCTTTCCACTTGACTCAGATGGAAATGTACTAATCGTTTTGCGCCAAGTCGACGGCGTAATATTTTGAAAAGTAGTTTATATTTCGAATCTATAAAAATATTGCTTTAAAAAATATTCGTATTTTAGGAAAGAGGAGTATCATAATAAATTTAAAAAAAGAAGAAGGAAAAAACCACATTCGGGAGATTCCCATTCCAGACTTCCGAGCGCCGGGCGCCCAGGCTGACAAATTGACCATGTCCTCCTCCCCGACCATAATCACAGAATCACTCCTATCATTCTTCCGAATCCGAAACAGACGCTTCAAGGAGCCAGGTGTAAAAATCCACAAAGACAACCAGACGGCACGACCCGCCGGCTATATCCGAAGCCACTTGTCCTTTTCCGAATAAAGACCAGCGCTTCTCCCCTCCCCGGTAGCGGTAGCGGGCGGAAGCAGAAGGGAATAATAAACTACAGTACAAGCGGAAAGAAAAAAAAGCAAGGAGGGAGGCTGAGTCACGGTTCCGAGGAGAGAGAGAGAGAGAGCCACAGCAGAAGAACGAAGGAGAGAGGAAGCCAGAGCAGAAGCGGAGCTCCATTTCGGCACCCCCCGTCCCCCACATGGCGACGCTGCCGGGCCCCGCCGGCGCGGCGGCGGCCGACCCGATGCAGGTCGACGAGCCGCACGCCGCCGCGGCGCCCGCGCTCGAGAAGGTGAGCGACCCGTCTGTCCCCGCCCGGATCCTCGGCCGGCCCGGGGCTTCCCAGTCGCCGCCGGCAGCAGCGTTTCCCTATACCCCAGATCTACCCCCTGCTGCTCCCGCCGCCTCGTTGTTCCTCTCCCGTTTGTTGTAGTTTGGTGGCTCCGCGCTCGATCCGCGCGTAGATCTGCGGGATTTCCCGCAGGCTTCTGCCCCGTGCTTGGGGGCGGATTGGCGCCTGGTTAGGGGGCGGTGCGGGCTGAGGAGCGTAGCTTTGCTTGGCTGGGAGGGAATGCGCTGCTTTGCCTTCGGGGGGCTGCTCTTTGCGTATGCGCTATGAAAGCATCCCGTTCCCTGCTGTGAAGTTGCTTGGCTCGAGGATTTCGCCTCCGTGTGTCGTTGGGACTTGGGAGTTTCTTCTAGTAGCTATAGTTGATTACTATGGCTTAGATGTGTTGTATTGTACACGGGGGCGATTAAACCAGTTGTTTACGGCTTCATGTCGTCAGTTGTTTAGCAAGGTTAATCATCATCTTGTAGTCTTAGCTGGGACTCCGACTTACTTGTATGGATAAGGGTTTCCTGAATTGCAGTGTATCGCCAGGTCGAGAGCCAATTCGAGCAAGTCCGTTTTATGGATTATGTGGGTAGCCATAGTATTGCACTTGTTTAGTACTCTTTCTACCACGTTGCAGCCATTTTAGACATTTGAAATCATTTGGTTGTTAATTTATGTTCCTTTTACTGAGTTTGTGTGCCTCGTTAATGTGCTGACTTGCCCTATGTATTGTCGCCACATAACAGCATGGTGCTTCTATTATCCAAGGAAGTGATCCAGTCACTGGTCACATAATATCCACAACGATTGGAGGGAAGAACGGAGAGCCTAAAAGGGTAAATTTGTAGGGACACGCAAGTCACAGTGCATTGTTGTATTATGTGATAATTTTCCTAACTTGGATTGATAATTTGATATTTTGTGCTTCATAGACGATTAGCTACATGGCAGAGCGAGTTGTCGGAACTGGATCATTTGGAATTGTCTTCCAGGTACAGTCTAGCTGCTTCATTGTAATTTTCCTTCGTTAATTTTGCCTCTTATCTTAAATCTCTGTTTTGTGTATCCATTTAGGCAAAATGTCTGGAGACAGGCGAGACTGTTGCCATCAAGAAGGTTTTACAGGACAAGCGTTACAAGAACAGAGAGCTGCAAATAATGCGGTCAATGGACCACTGCAATGTTGTTTGTTTGAAGCATTGCTTCTTCTCTACCACAAGCAGAGATGAACTTTTCCTCAACTTGGTTATGGAGTTCGTACCCGAGTCATTGTATCGCGTTCTGAAGCATTATAGCAATATGAACCAAAGGATGCCACTTATATACGTCAAACTGTATGTGTACCAGGTAAAAAGTTTGTCGATACTTGTTTTCTGATAGAGTTTCAATAGTGTCATGTTGTGATATGATATTTTTGGTCTTCTTATGCAGATATTTCGGGGTTTAGCTTACATTCACAGCGTGCCTGGAGTTTGCCACAGGGATGTCAAGCCTCAGAATCTTTTGGTACATTTTCTATGCTTGACCTCTTTTATCACTTTAAGTTTGCATTATCTGAGTATGTGCTGACTCTCGCGTAATTGGTGTTGATAGGTGGATCCTCTGACTCACCAAGTCAAAATATGTGATTTTGGGAGTGCCAAAATGTTGGTAAGTGAACACACTGGTTGATCCTTCAGCATTTTTATTGTACGTTAGTGGTGCTTTATGGATAGCGGATGATGTAATTTAGAAGTTTGATAATTATTTGCATGGTTTTGATTGTAGAAGTAAAGAAAAAAGTTAAGTGGCTAAGATGCATTTCATGATATCCTCTTTTGGCTGTACCTTTTCTCCTTTAGGATTGCTTGAAAAATTAATAGCTAGTTTAGGAGATTTTTAACATTGTATGTTTTGTCTTATCTTCAGATATTGTAGATTTTTTAGTTATTTTTGTTTAAAGAAAAGGGCATTATGCTCTGGAGTTTCAATGTGTAATGCAATTTTAATTTCTTCACTTGCCAATCAGGTTAAAGGCGAAGCAAACATATCGTACATATGCTCACGTTATTACCGTGCTCCTGAGCTGATATTTGGGGCAACCGAGTACACAACATCAATTGATATATGGTCAGCTGGATGTGTTCTTGCTGAGTTGCTTCTTGGCCAGGTTAGCTTTTGTTATGTTGGATTTCCGTTCTGCACTTTCTGGTTATATATCCGCTTGAGTGCAAACTTACGACTAAACCTATTTTATATTTACCAGCCTCTTTTTCCTGGTGAAAGTGCAGTCGACCAACTTGTTGAGATAATTAAGGTACTTTATTTTTCTGTTCTGCAGTAATTTTATTATGAAGAGATGTTCTTACTGTTGCAGTATTTTTATGAGCTGAATGAGATTGCTTTGCTTGCAGGTTCTTGGTACTCCAACACGTGAGGAAATCCGCTGTATGAATCCCAACTACACAGAATTCAGATTTCCTCAGATAAAAGCTCATCCATGGCACAAGGTATGTTTTCTTCATTTACCACGATACTTCATTACTTTATGTTATGACACGTCACAACTAACTTGTAACATCTATTCGCAGATTTTCCACAAACGAATGCCGCCAGAAGCAATAGACCTGGCGTCACGTCTTCTTCAGTATTCACCAAATCTACGATGCACTGCTGTGAGTTTCTCATCTTAAGTTTGACTTGTTCAAGTCAACTAAAGAAGCCAACTGCCCGTTAATGATTGCCCAGTCTAATAATTGCATTGATTATTTCTCTCAACTTGATCAGTCATGTTCTATGTGTTGCTTTCTATTTTTGTTAGCTGGCATGTTCTGTTATAATTTTATTCAACCACACACGTTCTATTGCATAAAGCAAGTGCCGATGATTGCATTTAAATTAAACAGCACCATTATTTGTTTTAGGTCTGATATTTACTTAAGGGCATACATTGTTTCCCGTTATATCCTCACAAAAGGGAATATAATATTTTGCCCAATGTCCTTACGAAGGGAAGGTATGTTTGGCCCTGGATCCCATAATACAACAACTCTATGAGCTTCTCTTAGAATGGTCTGGACATGTTCGACAAAAGAAAATAGAATATAAACTGTGGGCCCTGGATCCCATAAAACAACAACTCTACTATCACTAATGCTTGTATTCTCAGCTGCGGGTGTCTATTTGTTGTGGTTCCTATGTTGTCGGTGCCCTCTGCTCTTAAAAAGTTAAGCTGTATGGTCATTGTCAACCACCCCTGTATGTTGAGTTCATTGCTGACTTGATCATTATCGCAGCTCGAAGCATGTACTCATCCATTCTTTGATGAATTACGAGAGCCCCATGCAAAGTTGCCAAATGGGCGCCCATTCCCTCCACTGTTCAACTTCAAACAGGAAGTAAGTTGTTTAAAGCTAGATATACCTTGTTACTCCTATCTACATCTGCTGTTTGTTGCTCGTATTTTTTGTCTTTGCGAGAAAGCTATTTTAGGCATGCAAGCCTCGGCATTTTCACTCGTTAACAAGTGTTTTTGTAGAGGTGAATGGACTAATATAATTTTGTTTGCTTATTCATCTGCAGGTAGCAAATGTTTCACCAGAGCTCATCAGCAGGTTGATACCAGAGCATGCTAGGCGACATTCAGGGTTCAATTTCTTGCCTTCAACGGGACAGTAGTGAAGGCTGTATGATTATTTACTTTGCAAGCCACCAATGCTTGTTTATGCCAAAGGGCAACCTGCATGTTCTCACATTTAGAATCTGATGACCATCATTGGGAAGCTGAAGACGAGCTGGCACCATTGTGTTTACTTGAGTTGGTATGTGTTTGTCCAGCTAGCCCCCGATGCAACCTTTACTGCTCCAACTCCATTATGAGGAGGCAATGGTTTGCATGAGCTCAGCATTAGCCAAGAACTGTGCGCATGGCTGGAGAGAATTGGGATGGTGTATTGTTAAGCAATTGGTGGGACCAGAGAAAAACAATGTATTGTAATTTCTCCATGTTTAATGGTGTAGCCTGTAAGTGTTCCTCATGTCCTACTGTCAGTGTAATTGTGTAAATGTTTCCGATAGGATGTCTCAATCATGATTGTCTTGCTCGAAACTTTTTATCCCCCTCTACATTAAACCTGTATTAGCTTGGCCCAAGTAGCCGGGAAATCTGGAGCCAGGTGCATATTTTCATTTTCAGTGTTTGTCTCCCTGAGCTGTGAATGTTGTTGTATGATTGTTCTGAATGTCTATTATTCTTCGAGGTACGAGCTGACCATGGATGAAAGATGATGGATTAGATATGTGCGATCATCAAAAAATCCTATAATGGGAGAATAAAAGTCACACTTGTCGCCTTGTTGGCAATGCCGTGGTCCTCCTGCAATAGATGCTGTCTGTTAGTATGGTTGAGCCTTTATCATGACGGCAGATCGCCTTTTATTTTTCGGGGATACTGCAAAGATAACCTAGACCTATTTGGAAAATACAACACCGGCATGTGGCCCCTGGCCGCCGTTCCACTCAGAACTGACGGCATTTCTTAACTTGCAGCCCGCTGTGAGACAATTTGACCATTGGAACTTGGAAGTTTGGAAGTCCGTAAACAATGTGTCCAATGTTACCCCACTTTTCTTGCTCAATGCTTCCTGGTTTCACACTGCTTGATTCATCCGTCTCGCTATTTCTGTGCTTCACGGTCAATAGTCATGATCTAACAAGTTGAAATTTAATATCAGATGCGTTGCAGGCACCTAAGCTAACGGGTGAAGAAGAAGATCTCGCATGGACTAATCTAAAGGATGAAGCTGTCATGGTCATGTATCGAAAAATGCAGCAGATCTGGGACCTTGTTGAAAATTTCCACACGAGGAAAGTGAACTACAGAATATTCGGGACGTCCAACATTAGAGTTGTCCCTTTCTAATGAGAAAGTTTGAAAATACGAAAACCTCTAGTTGAGCAGAAGTCCAAACATTTGAACTGTATAAGCTACAACTATTTTTGTGCCTTTGTTTCAATAATTAGGGCCCAGACCGTTGAACTGTATAAGCTACAACTATTATTGTGTCTTCCTTTAAAATTAGGGTTCATGCCTTTGAACAGTATATGCTACAACTATACACTTGTATCCCATGTCATGCCCCGTCGGCCCACGGGGACATACCGACGACTTGCATAAGATCAGAGAGAGGAGGGAGCAAGGAGCACTGTCCAATGACCGCCGGTGGTTGAACAAACATTTTTGTTTAGCCACCCCAACAAATTCATATAGTACCACCGCACTAGGAAACCAATTTGCGGGTAAATTGTAGGAAAATCTGCGAGTTAGTCACTAACTACACATACATTTAAATTCTTCTTCCTATGGTTTTATTACCCTGGGTTATGGTTTAGCCAAAGTCTTACTTTGTGACGTTGACCAAATATATATTGAGACATACTAACATCTATAATATGAAATAAATATTATTAGAATCACCATAAAATATACTTTCATGCTATGTTCATGTGATGTTACATGTATCTAGAGTTTTTCATATATATGCTTGGTGAAACTTTATGAAGTTTGACTTTGACTAAACACAAAATGTAGGATAACTATAAACGGAGGGAGTAAATCATGACGTTTTCTACACTAAGGTCATTAACCAACTAAGGCAACGTATGTGGTATCATATTGTATCATGCTACACGGACGCGGACTTTTGGCTCACGGAGACACGCGAGGAACGAATCTGGGCGGCCGTGCCGGCCTCGCGATCAGTGGACAAGGTAGCCTTTTTTATTTCTGAAATGTGAGGGAAATGGACAAATGGTTGAATACAGGAGCGAATACGCATTGAATGTCGGACGATGTGCGTCACTGGGACATCTCGGGACATGTTCGTTGGCTGGCGCAGGGCTGGATTTTGTTTTTGAACCTGGCGCAGGGCTGCTATGTTCGTGATGCCTATTTGTGGGCTTCCTGTTTAGTATGATGGTGGAAAAGGGCTTTCAACATCAGAAATTGATGTTAACGATGATGACAGCGTTTTAGTCGTCCGAAACGAGGAAAATTATTTCTTCCGTAAAAAGAGGGAAAAAATTCATTAGTTGGCGTGATGTTATTTCTGGTAAATAAGACAAACTAGTGTGAACGTGCAAAACGTTTGCTAGTAAATAACAAAAAATTATTCCACACATGCACAAGAAATAATCGTAGAGACGGCGTTCCGATTCAAATTAGTGTGAACGTTTGCTGAAATTAGGGCATGTCAAGCAAATTTATAAACAGGGACATAGAGATTAGTACTCGATAACCACATGAGATCTTAATACATGGTTGAGACAAATAAAAACAGATGGAAACGATTACATGACCTTGACAAAACGAAAAAATAAAAGACGTTCTAGGTAGAAGGGACTAGTGTCCCATTGGGGGGGTCACTCTAGCGAGCAACGTGGAGGACGTGCACGACGGGCTGGACGAGCGGGAGAGCCCAGTCGTACATCAGGTTAGGGTTGACCTTGACGCAGCACAGGAGGGTGTCGCCAACCCAGTAGACGTTGCCGTGGAGCCGTCCCGCGGCTCCTTCTTCCTCCAGCAATGCGTAAGACCCAGTGCCGTCCGCGCCAGAATGGAGCTTCTGCGTTGCCATGGCCTCACCGGAGACATGGCTCAGATAGATCTAAGCAGCGCGCCAGGTGGAGAGGGTACCTCCCCATGAGAAGAACTGCACGGTGTTGCCCATGTTCCATGGCCTTGGACCAAGGAACCTGACAGCACCTGAAGCGATTCTTGGCTGGGCTAGTCCTAGCAACTCGAACTGTTCCCGATCCATGGGAACTTCTGCGGGAGGATGCAGACGGTTGATGTGAGAAAGGTAAATGGTGGGGGGTAGATAAGAGTGAATGGACGATGAACAGGCAAGCTTCGCCGTCTGCGGTAAATAAAGAAGCGCCGTGAAGAAGCCGGAGTAGTTGCACCTAACAACATTAACCCGCCAAGGAGAAGGACCGCGAAGCGTCGCAGCATTGAATTTACTGAACATGGATACTACCGCACACAAACGCTGTGACGCTGGACACGCTGTGTGTACACGTCCTCGTTGGGACACGTACGTAGTGTGTACCGGGGAGCGTCGTTTCACACGTCACTTAGATAAAAAAATCTAAAACTAAACAAAAAATTGTGTTTACTTGCAAGCAAAACGCGTGACGTGTGGCTTAAAACATGCACTGCGTATACATATAGGGTTAGGGTTAGTGACAAATTTTACAGGTGTGTTTTATAGTTCAAAAGGTGTTGTAAAAAATGTTACATATACACCGCAATGTGCCGAGTTAACAAATCTCTCTCCACCGGGAACGTGTCCGTTCTACGTTCCGTAGCATTCGTGTGTTCCTCCTTTTCAGATTTCATGTTTCAAAACTGGATTAGATGTTGGTAGGAGTTAGTTTGCCCGAAATTTGAAATGAGCTTCAAATATTCAAAAAAGTCAAAAACAGGGAAATCATGCGCACATAGATGTCTTGTGTCATATACTAGCAATTCAAGTTGATAAAACAGGTCTATACACATTCAGGTGAAAATTTCGTGTGCTTAAGGTGATATACTCGAACTATGCCGTATGAACTCAAGGTTGATGATAATGGGTTCTGGGTTTGCAACATGAAATGTTCAAACACTTCACCAAAAAAAGTTTCAGTTTAGAATGGCTAAGACGGAAGCAGGCTTAATTTTCCATTTTCATGTTTCAAACTTGTTTACTGTTCGTCAAAGCTAGTTTGATCGATATTTGAAATGAACTTGAAATAATAAAAAAATTAACGAAAAGGAAACCGTGCGCATGTAGTCGTCTTGTGTCGTATCCTATCGATTCAAGATGATATACAAGATGTAAACACGTTCAGATCGCGCACATACACAAAGCGCGCATTGTGGGTTGGAGTTCATGTACGGTTCGTGTCCAGAACACGGTTGGTTTCTTGACACGGGTGCACCGACGCAGATATGCACGAAAACAAAACGTTAATGGCATCAGTTCTCGCAAAAAAAGATTTCGATAAGTCTAGATGTCTCACATCGTCTCCAACTGTAGAAAATTTGACCAGATGCACGACGCACATCAACTGTTTGACACTTGTACTCAACATGTCGAAAATGCAGCAAATGACGTGATGAACACTTACAAGCATGTCATTTCGACGAGACGGCAAGCGCGGTCACACAGTGTCATCATTGCGAATATAAATCCGTAAGTTGTGTTGTCATTTCCAACTGCAAACTGGGGAAAAACAAAGCGAACCGCCTGTTCGGTGCCGCAGGCCGTTGTCGATCTACGCGCCGGCGGCAGTAAATTCATCAGTATCCCTTCACGCATAAAAAACCCAATCCCATTGCATCGCGGTTCCTCATTTTCTCTCTTCTCTCCAGCCCCGAAAACCACAACCACCCTTCTCTGCAATGGATCCATGGTGGCAGAACCCAGAAATCCCGACCGATTCCGACGGAGAGGGGAGCCCGATCCCATGGCGGGAAGAGGGCCACGGGCGTTGGCAGGAGCACGCCGGCTCCGACGACGACGGCGAGGGCAACGACGGCGACCAGGGTGAGGACGGTGATGACGCCGACTCCGACCCCGACTCCGATGACAACGCCGGGTCCGAGGAGGAGGACCCGGACCTGGAATTGGAGCCGCATGACGGCGACGGCTCCGACTCCGACTCGGACGACGACGAAGAGGAGAAGGAGGAGGAGGAGGATGATGATGATGAGGAGGAGGAGGACGAAGAGGAGGAGGAGGAGGAGGATGAGGACTAGGAGGACGGCGACGAATCCGACGACGACAACGATGAACCGCCAGCCCGGAGGCGGCGCATGTAGGAGCCGGACCCGAGGCCGGCGTAGTAGCAGTAGCAGTGCAACTAATGCACTGCTACTGATTAGTAGTAGTTCTAGGTCGCCGCCGGCGTAGTAACAGTGCATAAAGCACTGCTAATCTCGTGTAAAAGCCGCCGTCATCTTTTGTTAATCTCCTGCTAGTAACTATGTATATTGGAATATTAATCTCCTGCTAATCATGATGTCAGTTCTGTTTTCTAGTTCTGAATCATAAGTTCTTCAGTTTAGTTTCACTGTTTACGACGTAGACCCTCTTTCAGTTTTTGTTTCCCGTAAATATGAATATTAATTTCAGTTTAATTTATTATTAACGACGTACTAACCAACACACGCTCCCTAATGAATTAATTAAGTTAACGACGTGTTAAACGTGGGGCCGATACCCCTCTTAAACTGCAATTATGTCCCCACCTAACTCGCTGCCTGTCCCCACTCAACTCGCACCCTGTCCCCACTTGCCCGGTCCCACGTGCAGCGCCAGGCCGACCCCATAGGTCGAGGCAAGTGAGGGTCAAACAAAGGTTGACCACACGAGAAATGCCGTCTTGGCCACGTCAGTAAAGACATCCATTTTTGTTTACTTATGGGTTCTGGTGTAAAAAAAAGCGTTTTGTTGAATACGAGTTCAGATGTGTTTGAGCAGTTGATAAATTTTGAAATTTGGTTCTTTGTATACCAAAAAGAAACATGCTAGGACGTGTTGGCGGTTCTTGGGCATGAAATCAACATGAAAAATATATTTTACTTGCCTGAATGGTGACGACATTTTGGTCATATAATCTGGACGGTAAAAACAAATGATGTGTTGTTAGTGAGTGCACCATGATATGGCTCTTAGGGTTTACGACAATACCAATCGTCTGGTTAAGCTCCGTGAAGAGAGATGATGGTTTGAGTACGAGCATGATGCATTAATCACGCAATAAATGTCCCCCTAGACAAAACATTAATTAATTATGAACCCCCCGATATGGTGTTACTGTTTATCGTTCTTCCAGCTCTCGACTATGCGAGGAGCGGGGAGCGGGCTCCTCGTCGGGATCTCCACAATTTTTCCCCGTGGTCGCTGAATCCGGTGGCCAGGCGAGATTACAGGGCTAGAACAAGGCTAGCATGCAAAATGGTGCAAGCTGCAGCAGGTATTTCCAATTTGTACTTGTCAGATCTATCTTCGTTTCTTGTTTTGTCACGCCGCATTGAGACCTCGGATGAATTGTGGATACAGGCTTCTGGAGACTGTTCCGGAAGAAACCGACAGCGAAACAGTGGGCGACTCTCAGAGCGATCTGAGGGGCAAGGGAGAGTGCAATGGCCAAGATGGTGGTCAAGATGTCGATAGCGTCAACAATGGCGTGGGGACTTCTTGCTCAGAGGGCAGCTGGTTGCAAAGGTATAAAACGAGCTAATTTTATAGAACTTTTAGCTTAAAGGAAACTATGTTGTTAGTTCTAAGGTTGGCAATTGTAGAAATAAAAATTGGTGTGGTGTCAACTTGGTCTTCATTCTTGTTTAGATATATATTTCTATTACTGGCAATAATTTGTGAAAACTGCTAGTCGCGTATAGGGTATGTGATGACTTAGTAAAAAACAGAATGATTACATGAAAAAAAATATGTTTTACAACTTTTAGACCAAGGATTGGTGCAATGGCCGACGAAAGGGAGACACATGCAGAGAGGGTGTCAGCACTTGAGACATCTTTTAGAGAGTTTGCACAGCGGACAACCACAGAGATTGTTAACCCTGCGGTGGGAGTAACTTTCGATTCGATTGGAGAGGCTTATGATTACTACAACCTTTATTCTTGGGAATGTGGATTTGGCATCCGATATGGGAAGAGCAGGCAGAATGTGAAAGGGACAAAGTGTATGTAGGAGTTGCTGTGTGTTTGCACGGTACAAAACAACATACTCTAAGATTGTACATAACCATGTTAGTATCATGTATTATGCGCTGACTGTGAATATTTCTTGTTCTTCATGGTAAGCCTAAAGCGTGAAACACGACATCTAGCCATTGCCAGTGTCCTGCCATGATTAGGTTGCTGCGGACAAATGATCAAGGCTGGTTATAAGTGAGTCAAGGCTTGTGCACAACCACGCGCTGCTATTGACATGTGCGGAGAAGCTGCATTTCCCATCTCATAGACACATTGATAAATATACAAGGGAGTTGGTTTCACAACTCCGCGAAAATAACATTAACTTGAGCAAGGTTTATAGCATTATTGGAAGCTTTTTTGGGAAGATAGAAAACATACCATTCACTAAGAGGGCTCTTAGAACATTGTGTGGGAAAATCAGTAGAGAACAAGGCGATGATGATGTTATGAAAACAATGCAGGTTTTCTCTGAGATGAAAGAAAAGGACAGCGAGTTTACCTACACCGTGTAGGTTAACTCTGAAAGCAGAATTCGACTTTGTTGTGGACAAATGGTAGGAGCAAGCTCCAGTATCATCATTTTGGTGACGTTGTTACCTTCGACACTACATACAAGACTAATCTGTATGACATGCCGTTCGGTATATTTGTCGGAGTGAACAAGCATTTCCAGAGTGTACTGTTTGCCGGTGTGTTGATGCGCGATGAGAAGATTGAAAGTTTTGAGTGGGTGTTCACAGAATTTGTGAAAATGATGGGTGGAAAAAGACCAATTACGATATTGACTGGTACGAGCATGTCATTAATTTTATGTTTTTTGTGGAACATGTATGACATTCTTGATGTTTTCCTGACTGGTGAATCGTACTGTTAAACAGATCAGGCGAGGGCGATGGAGGTTGCTATTGAAAACGTTTGGTCAGAAGCGACACATAGATGGTGCAAGTGGCATGTTTTGCGCAAAGCCAAAGAGTGCCTTGGTACTCACTACAGCAAGAAGAGTGTGTTCCGGACAGAATTCCACAACCTCGTCGACGAGATGCTGACAGTTGACGAGTTTGAAGATGGGTGGAAGAGTTTGGTGGAAAAGTATGGACTATCTGGAAATACTTTTCTTGTCTAGGCTTACGAAGTGCGTAAGAAGTGGGCCAAACCGTATTTCAGTGGGAAGTTTTGCGCGAAACAAACAAGCACGCAGAGAAGTGAGAGTGCAAACCATATGTTGAAGAACTATGTGCCGCCCCTTTGTCCAATGAATTTTTTGTTAAACAATATGCAAAACTGCAGTATGACAGAGAGCAGGAGGAGGGGTTCCAAGAAAAAGGACTAGGCTGGTAAGTGGATGATTTGTATACATATTGCATAACGTTTAGGGAGGAGTGCACATTCTGTTTTATGCACTAATGCTGACGTTAACGCAGGCGGGTGCTGTGCTAAAAGTTAATATCCCACTCAAGAGGCATGCGAGCAAGGTGTATACCAGAACAATGTTTGAAATGTTTGGAAGAGCTCTATATGTTGCTGGGTCATTTGTTGTCCAGACAGTAGAACCAATGAGGAAGTATGTGGCAATACATGTCAATCCAGCATCTAGGCCAGACTGGTTCAAGAGCCGTTACAAGGTGAACATTGTAGATGATGGTTCAACCTATACCTGTGAGTGTGGAAGATATGAGCATATGGGTATGGTGTGCTGTCACATAATTAAGGTAAACAACGATGTGCGGAACATTCAAGTGATGTAGGAAATATGTGCGAGGAAGAAAACTAACAAAAATTGTTTTGATACAGGTGATGATCACTCTTGATGTGGATAGGCTTCCAGCTCAGCACATTATGAAAAGGTGGACAGTTGATGCAAGAGACATACTCCCTGACCATATAAAACACTACCAGAAGGATATGGGACTTCCAGAAGCAGTGACATTCAGACATTCTGCAATGTATATAACTGCGCTGGAGGTTGTTCATTTGGGAGATAGCAACCCTGATGCTTTTGAATGTGTAATCTCAAAGCAAAGGAAATTCAACTGTCTGGTGAAAAGGATGGATTGAGCATGCTGGAGAAGTCGAGAGCATCTTCATTGTCAAACTCTGTTGGGTCCAGGAAAACTAGCGGAAGCAAGAAAACGAATAGCACTACTGCCACTGTTCAGCTAGATGATACTTGCTCCAACACTTCTGTTGCAGGTGGTAATGGGCTAGATGATACATCTGAGGTGACGTCAACTAACCCCACATCAACTTCCGGGATTATTGCGCCTGAGCGTAGGCTTAAGCGCGGACTTCCAACGACAGCGAGAGACAAACCACCTTACGAACAGACAGGGAAAAGAACGAGGTTTTGCAGTATTTGCCGATGTGAGGGGCACAAGAGCACTACTTGTCCACATCGTGGAGACCGTCCTATGAAACCTAGAAAAGATCCCCAATGCAGCAACTGCGGTTTGACAGGCCACAGGAAGACGAGATGTACAAAACAAATGTTCAGCTTGATGCCAGGTGTTAACATTGCTGGTGCCTTGTAGTTCATACATTTTTTTATTTTATTGCTCAAAGGTCTCGTGTTGTGTACTATTGTAGATTATATATGTTGTAACTGTTATATTTGCATAGCATGGTTGTAAAGCTTGAACCCTATACTGTCACGTTTAATGTTCATTTTCAAATTTGAAATTTGAATTATAGTTGCAATAAATGATGGCTTCACCTGGTTGTGGGAGGTGTGTATAAAACGGAGGTTGATGTGAGTGTACTGCTGACTTGCAGGATACAGCCAAGCACATATAGGAGAAACGGAGAACCTCGATGTTTTACCTGATGCAGCCGTGTTTGAAACGCCGAAGAAGATCTTTGAGCACACCGACGACGAGAGCAAAAAGGTTAGTGAGGCTCGTGTAAACATTCATCTTGATCTGGAAATGGTGTTACAATTTTCGTTTTCTAATTCTTGCTGCTTCCTGAAGGTCGACGAGTGTTTCACTATGCTTGGTATGATTGTGAGCTCGGAGGATGATGGTGATCTAGAAGAACTGTCGGTAAGCTACACAAAACCATCCGCAAGCTTGTTGTGATGCCTGTTTGTGTCTTAATAGACTGTTTTACAACATGAAGGACTCTGCTGACTCTCAGGACAACAAGCAACCGAAGGAGGGCGGAATGAAAGCCATGAAGAAGGTGGGAAGTGTTTTTTTTGCATTATGTGCGTTTTGTTCTTTTTGATTGTGATATGCAAACTCGGCAATGGTAGAATGTAACTCTCCTGCTAAATTCTCTTTTTTAGGTTCATGCAAGGTGCAACGGTAAGAAACTTGATGCGTCTGGGCGAATTGTGCTTATGATCCGATCATGCCTGGATGTGGCAGACGATGAAGAATCCAGTGGTGATTCTGAGGATTCAATCCTTGTTCCAGTGAAACTGTTCCTCGATTCAAGCGATGAAGCTGATAGCGTCAAGTGTGGTGCGAAGAGGGCAAAGCTATCCTAGGTTTTAGTTTCCTTAGTGACTAGAATAATTTGATGCGTCTGTGATACAAGCTTAACAAACTTGTAAAACTGTCAGGCATGCCAGTTTGATGAAAGGGGGAATTTGAGATATAAGACTGTCATCATAACATATATTTATAATAATTTGCGATTAGTGGAATTGCCGTTTTGTTTTGTTTTGTTCTGATATTCATTGTGTTGTATGGGGAGAAAATTCTTCCCGTACACTATAGTACAGCGTGCGACCCTCATGGCCCATGATGTACAGTAAGCCCGTACGGCTAAAGGGAAAGGAGACGTCAGTCTCGTGGTTGTTTGCCCTGGATATGGGTGTGCTTGGGCCTCCAAGAGCAAGTGGACCCCTTGCCTTTTGCCATCGTCAACGCTTGTCAAAGCATCAACGCATTGAATAGGAGTCCTGATAAGATTTTTCCAACACCGCTGAGTTCAAAAAGTGTGAAGAAAACGATTAGAACGTACGTGCCTACTACCACGCGTCTGCGTCAAAGCGTACTTATGGCCATTTGTTGCTCCCTGCAGTTCGTAGCTAGCTCTGAAGCGCGCGTAGCTAGCTCGTTGTTTTTCTTTGCTTGCTTGAAAGTGGAGCTCCGATGTGATGTTCCGGCAGAGCAGTGTGTGATGACATAGTTAAGAGGGCTGCTAGCTGCAGAGAGAAGAAAAGAGAGTGAGAGTAGTAGAAGAGAGCTCCGGGTGGGTTGCGAATAATAAACACATAGCACAAACCACAAACCGGATAACCCAAACAGGTTCCGTAGCTAGGAAGAAGCCTGGTCCGTCGAGGAAGATCCAATGGTGAGTGAAGAACTTCCGCCGCTCGATTTGTTTGACGCTTGAATGTGGTTTTCATCTTCTCTGTTTTTGTTGGATCTGTTGCTGATTTCTTCCTCTGTTCTTCACTTCTTCTTATTCAGAAACACACGAGGGACTTTCTTGGTGTGGGGCGAGGCAGAGCTAACAATGATGAGGATGACCTCGTGGTCGAAGAGGAGTTTGTTGTCCCTCTGACTGCCGGTAGAATCCTTAGGAGTGGGAGGAGCAATGTCAATAGTTGTTTTGCTCCAAAGGATCTCTGTGACGCAATAGAGAAGTGGTCAGATCAGGCACTGAACCTGGTTAGGAGTATAGGCCTCTCTGGTCTGCTCACGATCGACCGTTTCTCCCACTTCAGCCGTGATTTCACGCAGTTTCTATACGAGTGTGTAGATACTAGAAATAGAAGGCTAGTGTTAGGGAACAACCGATTTGCAACGCTAGATGAAGCATCGTTCTGCAGGGTGGTAGGATGTAGGCCGGGGGGATCTATCACACTATATAGGTTGCGTGGAGCACCCACACCTCGTGAGATCATGGATGCTAGGGCTGCGGTAGGTTTGCCTGGGTGTGCAGAGCTCACCACTTACATACTGCTTGATCTGCTGAAGAGAGCAAGGAACCTAATAGTGACAGACATACAAGCGAGGGAGTTGAAGCTTGCCTACACGATGTTGGCCGTGTCTGTGTACTTCAGTCCAAGGGATAAGAGGGGTTGTATTCCACGAGATGCCTACCTCCTTGCTCAGTATGCTGATAACTTGGGAGAAGTGAACTGGGGGAAATATGGAGTGGAGGAGACATTGGACGCTGCGTATAAGTGCAGGAGGCGATGCGTGGTAGCGTCCGAGGGTTTACCATCTACGGGTGCCACATGTACATGCATGTATGTATGGAATCTGATGATATCTCATAAACAAAAGTTGCAATTCTCAAGATTGTGCTGCATTGATTTGCTTCATATATTGTAGCGCCTAAAAAATGAATTGTGCTTTGTTGTGCAGTGCATGTACTTTCACAATGTAAACACCGGGATGCATGGTATTAACCCTGCTCTCGAGCCACGCATCCAGTTCTACAACGTGCCTGCGTTGAAGACATTGATCACGCGGGACACGCTTGTGACGCCGTACGAGAAGATATTTGGGATGTTCAGGGTGAGTAAACTACCAAACAACGTGTCCATTGATGTTACTTAACAATGGATGTAAAATACCAAACATCGGAAAATGTTGCACTGCTTGTTATTTATGTTGCATATGTTCTGTTTCATCTAGTCTGTGGTTGTAGTTTAGACTGTTAACAGCCAACAACCTTGTTGAATGACATCTAGGTATATTGTTTGCAGGGCCTCAGTCCAATCGCAGCACTGCATATAGGGGGTTGCACTCAGGTGCAATTCACCATGTGAATTTGACGATTCCAGAGCCAGTGGTGGAGCTTCCAAATTTGCCTCCGGAACTACATGTTCGTGCCCTTCCTCAAGTGAACAATGACAACATTGGCGCAAGGGCGAGACCATTGTGATATGTTGGCCCTGATGCCTTTTCATGCAAGTTGTTCTGTTTACATTGAGGTGTTGGTGTGATACAGGCTAGAGCGTGGTTGGTGAAGGGGTTTGACGCGATGGAAATTGCAGCGACTTACCGTGAAGCCAAGTTCGATAGACAGATGGCAGGAAACATGCCATTGTCTGCTGCTGCCGTACAGAGTTTCCGCGACGTATTTCGGAAGAATGAGGAGTTGACAAGGATGCAGGGGATCCAATACTCACTGAACCATCTTTCGGAGAAGGGGATAGGTAGATTAATACCAAGCATTGAAGAATACCCGACTAAGATCAACCTGGCATTGCAAGGTGATAAATTCATCCAGAAATTTCAATTTCATGTGTACAAGTTGGATTGTTATCTAAATTCTCTTATGTCCCATTGGCAATATGTATACCACCACCAAGCGGTAAGGTTGTTGGACTGGACAGATTCGTCCATCAAACTCTCTCACACGGTAATTGTCCCATTTCTAGTATCTACACAATTTGGAGAAATCATAATTTATCAAAAAAAGAAATTGTGGAAACAAAAATGATGAAACCTTACATTACGTGCATTTTTTAGATCTGCCTGGTGTATTCATGGAAGGCCCTGGAGTTGGAATATGGGATGTCGAGTATGTTCCAGTTGATGGGACTGGTATGGTGTCTACATCGGCAAGGCACCCTGTTGGTTTGGCTCAGCTGATATCCAAAAGCACTAGTTGTGAAGTTGGACAAGGTTTTGTGAGTCCTCTTATTCAGTCAGCAGTTCGAAAGGCTGGAAATTCTATCTGCCTACATAATGCAATTAGTGGAGAGGGGTGCCACTCTGGAGTGTCAGATGGTTCCGGACCATCGACATGTGCGCCAGGTGTCTATGTCCGTGACAATGGTGGATTTGTTTTCAGTCCTGTGCCAATAAGGTGTGGCCCATGGAAGGCTTTCAGCGGTTTGACAGCGATGTTGATTCAGCAAAGAGAATGTCGCTGGTACCTTTCACTCCCTGTAGCGTTGGTATGGTTACCACTCCATGTATTGTTACGCCAGTGAAGGATGATTGGGAGCCCCTCAAATGTTTGGTTTCAACTGCACTAGAACATGGACTGTCTCCGGCTCCATGCCCATCCAGACCAGGTAACCAAAAAAAAAACAATTGCTCCGTTTCTGTATCTGATGGTGGTCGGGTGATGGTACTTATGCACCGCAAAGATTACATGTATATTTTGTGTGCGGCTGAGTACTACACCCCTTCACCAGCTAGCAAAATGGTGGCATGTGAATATGTCTCCAATGCTATTGGACAGAATGACCTTGACACTTGACAGGGCATTAGTTGGGGGCAGCAGTGCTGGAGGTAACTGATTTCTGTATATATTGACTGCCCTTGCAATACCAGTGAAATGATAAAAACTATCATTAGTTGCAGACCGCGGTAAATCTGTTCATATCAGCGAATCGGAATGTGGATAGTCCTCGCGGACAAATACTGGATGTGTAGCCAACACCCTAAATGCAAATGATAACCGCGAGATCATTGTCTACACAGCTTCGAAGAGTGAGTTATTGTACATATGTGTTGTGTTGGTGTGTCTATGTCTTTTCTGTGGGTGGTTTGTGATGTATGGGTATTAGTGTATATCTTGATGAATGTTCTGTTTACAAACTCCTAGAGAAAAGAGCAAGATATGTCATATGTGTTGAGCCAAACTATGTGCTGGTGAACAAGAAAAGGGACTTCAACGCCGTACCAGGACTAAGCCCATTTTCAAATGGGTTTGAGTATAATTTCCCATGCGAGGATGCTGCGCTTGCAGGGTACAGAGAAATGATCTATTGCGATCATAAAGCAATGAAGAGGTTAGCCGTGGTACAAAAATGTAACTTACCAATAGATGGATCTGTGTAAAAAATGTATTGAAGATGTTTTCTGACTTCTTCAGGTTGTGGGTTATTCATACTAAACCATGTCTTCTTAAGATGAGTGGTATGGAATGCCTCACTGCATTCCACAAAGAGGGGAGGCTGACAGATAAAGGTTTTGAGTCGTCTCGACGAATGCTGATGGAGGCTGATGAACATTGGTATGACGATGAAGACATCTCAAGGTTTAGGCATTACATGCCTAAGGAATGGATGATATGTATTTTACTAGGTGATGTTTATTTGATGGGATATATGTCTCATTGTTGACTTCGTACTGATTATTCTTATAGGATGTTGTTCTTGGAGGGGGTAACTGTGCAGCACGACGCGGGATCAAGGACATGTTCATGGGCATATACATAGGCTACGACATTGAGACTTGCCAGATCGTAAGTGCCTACTTGTATGAAGCTCATGTTGGTGCCTAGAATAGTGAATTACAAGTTATTTGGACTGATTGCAGATATGGATGCCTCACAAGAGAGAAGAAGATGACACCTATGTTCTATACGGGGTTGATCCATTCCTGGAAAAGGTTCATGTACTTGATCCCAAAAGGACTTGCATGGGGCGAGAGGTGCTTGAGGCATCCATATCTGATAATAAATGCATTTGTCACCTGCACAGAGAGCTTTTATGAAGATTGGGGTCTCAAGAGGGAAGATTTCGAGTTCACATACCATCAAAACCTCAATCCAAGAAGCTCTTAGTAAGTCTTCTTTATATTTATTAACCGGATGGGGAAAAATAGAAAGAACAATCTAACATTGTTGTGGAAACTGCTGCAGCCGTGACACTGGGATGTACATTGTGTACTACATGATGAACTTTAGTGGCTTGGGTTTGGAGGACACAACTGATGAGGTTAGTTGGTTTCATGTTTAATATTGCAAACATGTTTTGTGGCTGAAGTAGGACTAACAACCATATCATCCATTTTGAAAACAGAAACAATTGGTTCATCTGAGGACTGAACTCCTGAACATGGTGCTTACGATGCCGGGGAACAAGGGACATCCTCCCACGGATCTGACGAACCCAGATTTCTAGAGTGACTCCTATGGTTCGGATTGATGACAACAAACATGGTGTGTGGTGCAACCATGTTTTACCGTTGAACAATGCTGAAAACTAATGTGAGACTAGGGGCCTGTGTGAGACTATGTTATTTGACTAAGATGTTTATGTAATGTAATATTATGCTGCACTTTGCTGTGTCGTGGTGTATTTGAAACAACTTAGTTATGCTTGCGTTTTTTCAAAAAAATTCGTGGTCGAATGGCAATAGGGTTTGCAACGACTGGTGCTTATGGTGTTTTTCCGTGAACATAACTAGCTGGATTTGTTGTTCTATGGTCCTATAATAAAACGATAACATTACCGGAAATATGGTGTGTCAAACTAATGAACTTTTATATGACAACTTCTTCTACATGCTAAGTGTTCTGGTGTCATGCTGGTTATGGCTACGTGAATTCTTTCCCTTTTTTAGATAAGGGGGTACGGATCCCTGGCCTCTGCATCCAAAAGATGCACATAGCCACCCGCAATTATTTAACATCCAAGAGTGGAGAATTCTTTCCTGATGAGAAGGGGATGTGAATTCGTAGTGGAGCCTTGACAGGATTCATGGAATGTAATTTATGATGTGAAAGTTGAACTAGTGCATAAAAAATGTAAAAGTGACATCCCACGTGTCTAATTCAACAAACGCGGTATTTTTACATTACCCACAGCATTTGAAGGCCAAACGAACAAATGCGGCCTAATAGGACGGTCTGGACGATTGCAAATGAGGATATCCTAACATTACGTTTATTACATGGATAATTTGGTAGTTTCATCAATGCTAAAAAGTTGTGACAACAAATTGGATGTCTCCGCTGATGTCCTGTGAATTGGCCATGTACTGTCCTCTTCAGCTTTTCCCCGATACATCGTGGAGGATAACAAATTCACTTTGTTTCGCAATATATCCTGTTTTCGAGGAAGTATATTTATGTCTGGGTCGTGAATGAGTAAACAAACATACAAGATTGAGAAAAAGATTTATGTAATTCTTGCTGATTATGTATGGTGTATAAGTGTTGATGTGGTCATTTGAACAGCGGGCAAACAGACAAATATCCAGATGTTATGTCGAAACTATGTTGGTATGTACGGCTAAAAACATCAATACACAAATGCGGTACTAACCAGGAAATATACTAAAATTCCATGACTCCAGCCAGTTCTGCTGGGATTTGAGCCAAATTCCCTTCTGTGTTTCGAAGTTGAGCGAGTATAAACCCTTTCTCCTTGGCAATAGCTTCCCGCAATACAAATTGCAAAAAACGTAAAGATGGTTGCCGTCTTGGGGTGTTTTTGCAGTCTAAGAACAAGCATCTATACACAACGTTAACTTACATCTGATAATTGTTCCTCTAGGGATGTTCCATTGAAGTGCCTAGCAATGTGTGTTATGCAGATACCTGACTCTTCCCTACATATGAAACAAACAAATAAAAAAACTTTCCAACATGGTCACAGTTGATGTTTCAGCTGGAACGAATGTTGACTATACTAACCAGGTAAATCGATATGACAAAAAGGAATGATATTTCTTCGTCCAGTCAGAGCATTCCACTTTCCACGATGGTAAAAACTTGTGAATACACATGAATAACGCAATGTGGATTTTGCCAGAAACAATCTCATGAAGCATCTTTCTTGCTGGAGAATTAGGAATGCTGGTTGCAGGGTCAAAAACGTTTATAGTTTTCGCCAACATATCCCAAGAAGATAGGCACCATCCAGTCTGAAGGATAATAGGTACATGTATCTGCACATAAAAAAGTGGATGTATTAAAAATGCAATGTATACTTTTGGAAGAAAGACATGGTTGACATGTAGACCTACCATCCTGCAGTTGCATAAATTGAATTTGATGTGTTCGCCTGTGAACTGGGCCTGGACTAATTTGAGTTTCCAAGCAATCTCCCCGGACAATATGCTAGTCTGTGGTATGCAACAACATATGTACAGCGTGCAATGCTTTTTAGTGCATACAGAAAACATAAGTGACTACGGAGAAATGGGTGAATTACCGCAAAATCTGTTTCGAGAAACCATCGCCATGCATCGTCTAATCCCTTGTATAGAATACTCGAATCTATCCGCTGAAGCCTTCGGAATATGATAGAGCATAGTTCATGCTCTAGCATATCGTTGCCAACGATTTGTGTGACGACGGTCATGATTGACATGGAAATGAACCGTGGTTTCAGATGCGTTACAAATGACCTGTTCAATTGTAACAAAGTAGTTAGCTTATGCAATCAACATGCTGCATGGCTGTTAAGATGGAGGTAATGAAATTCAATACCTATTCATGTGGGCAATGGATAGGGAAGACATGATTTTGAATAGTTTGTCTTGAGTTGCGATCGATGGGTATTTGATATCTCTTGATGCAGTCCAGTGTGGATCCGCGAACCTGCTGTGATGCACATGGTTCATCACGGGGAATTCCTTCGATGTATGGTCGATCAGTACAGCTTCAGGGGGCGGGGTTGAAACATCGTTCATCATTACAATGGTGGAAATGATGGAGTCAGACCATGTTTGACAGACTCTGCAATGCCTGGGGAATGTTTTGGTTTACGTGGTAGTGGGGTTTTAACATCCGCATATCCCATTGAGCAGTGTAATTGTGGTTAGTTGTTGTGCTGTCAGCAAATATGGTTATTTGTTGTGCTGGAAGTAAGTATAGATGATGTTTAACTTTGTTGCAAATATTATTTGCGTACCTGAACTTCTTGCTTTAGTGATGTCATCTGTAGCCTCATACATATTGAATGGGTCGGGGGAAGTTGCAACCAATGGCTTTAATTTGACAGGCGTTTTTATAATTGGTGAAGAGCGAGCTGTGGATAAAACATGAAACACGCGGCGTGCATCTGTATAACAGTTAATATGTACGTGCATGGGGAGTTACCTCAGATGATGCCCTAGCCCTTTTGTTCATGGTTGATGATGAGCTCTCTGGAGTATGGTGTCCGAGTGTAAGCAATGGAAGCAAACAAAAATGAAAAACATTTATTACAATAAGAAATGCAAAAATAATTACCGTCTGATTCATCTAGGTCTAAGCGGCGGCGATACATGTTCGCTTTTCCTGGGGAATCAACTTGAGCCATTTTTTGGGCTACGCACGGCAATCCGCGAATGCTGCAGCACATGCATGTTTCAGATAGTGTAGATACAATCTTGTCAAGGAACCTAGTGTTCTCCTGGTGCATCTGGTTCCTTATTGAGTTGCAGTGCTGGAATACAACAACGTTGTGATGCTTCAGCATCATACCCATCTGGTTAGATGCCTGTACATGATACAAGATGTTAGAACCTGGTTTTGCAACGGATAAAATCGCTTCGAAGCTTTGGAAATAAAGAAAAAGGTCTCTACCATCTGTGGATATCTATCCTTCATGTAGTTCCCGAAATTAGAACCGCTGACAGCAGATGTGGAATCAATTGCTAGGGTCCGTGTGTCACTTGCATATGCATTGGACAGTATCCTGTTGGGGGCGATAGCAGAGAGAGGCTGAACAACTAAAGAAGACCCGGCTACGGCGTTGTTGTGGACAATTGGGATTTGTGGTGTGAATACCATGGAACCCTTTCCGCCAGGTTTTGTTGCATTGTAATTGGGGCGGCGTGGCTGAGGTGCAGAAGGTGTGACCCTATCTGGCTGAGTGTCTCACATACTCCTAGTGTAACATATCTGATCAACCTGACGTAACTGTGTATGACAAGATGGCTAGTTGTTAGGAAATATGTAGTTGACAAAGAAAAAAACAAGAAACTTAGATGTTTATACTTACTGGCGCTGCTCCAAAATCCTCTGGGCCCTTCGTAATAGCTCCACATTGATTGATCATCCTTCTAAACTTGACATCATCAAAACATGATATGCGAGGTAGCACGTTATGACGCAGATTGAATATACCCAGGTTTAGATTGTCTAGGTAGAAAACCTTGAGAACAAGAAAGGTTTGGTAAAAAAACAGGAAAACACATGTAACACTCCCTGCATTGCTTTCTAAAAACCCATTATGAAATCTCAAAATACCTGGCAAAAAAGGTGGCAACCTTGCAAGTGCGTGGTTGAGCTGAATGCCTGAGTTTCTGACTGAAGCTTCTGCGCAGCTGCTAGCAGGTCTTGAATAACGTATTCACACCAGTTGAATTCGATAATGAATTATGTGTTCACGATTGCAGACCAGTAGTCGATGTTTGAATAATCATGTTTTGTGTATGGAGCTAACAAGTGTCCCATCACGAATATCACGAAAGCCATTTTAAAGCCGTCTTTCTCAGCATTGGTGGACGATTTTTCGCTAAGTGTCCTGGTGATGACAGCTTCAACTGCCTTTAGAATGTGACAGCCTTTGTCAGGCATTCCTAGCATAGAGCGTATGAACTGAACAGATTGTTCCGTGCACGCGTATTGTGGATCATGAATGTCGCGGGAACCACAAGGTATGCCGAAGACTTTGTGTACGTCAGCGACCCAAAACCTAATCTTCCTATTTTGGTCTATGACAATGGATCTAGATGGAGCATCTATCCTAGACATTATCCATTTGCCGAACTTCAAGTTCATCTTGGAAATGTGGGGGAGCTTGAACAACCCGGAAAAGCCTATTTCTTCTAAGAGAAATTTCTTGTAATCACAAAGCTCTGAATTACAGAAACCACCTTCTGAACAGATGTTCGAGACGTTGTTGAAGGTCCAGGGGTGCTATTGCTGAATGCATCGTCTTGCATAGATGAACCACCTCTGTCTTGGCTCCCGCTGCCGGATTTGTGAGGGCCGGAGCTTGGGCAGGATGAGGAACCCATGAACTGTTGAAAAAAATGTACTCAGTGGACGCTGAATGGAACAAAAACAGAAAGTAACAGAAGGCACGAGTATGCGAAGAATCAAAACTGAAAAGCTTTGCACATCACCTTGCTTGTTCACCGGCGAGGACCCCCGGCGATACACGAGTGAGGAACATGATCGGTTTGAACGGCGTCCGTGTGAGGCGTGTTGTTACCTTTGATGAGGAGGGTATTAAATATGACCATGCATTAAATGAGGCAGTTAAAGGATGCAATAAACCACTTGTTGACAAAAAGTATAGTTGCGGTAAAAAATACTAGTACAACGATCTTTACTAGTACATAAATATAACTTTGTTACACGAGGTGGTTACATAATGTCGGATGGATGGTTAACGAAGATAACTAATTATGTCTCTTAACACTCACACCGAGTGTGAAACTATATATTACAAAAGAACACTGAAACTACATGGAGCTGTCAGGATACATGGTGCCACTCATACAACGATTCCTAGAACTTGGTGAGGACAACAACAATCGCCATCGCGGTCATCGCTAACCCGGTAAACAACATGTTCTTCATTTCAGTTTGGTGCTGCAGAAGAAGAACTTGGATTTCTCCGGATGGCTGGACGGGATGGGGCTGAGGGGCGGCGCTAAACACATACCCCCAACGAGAACGGAGGTAGTCTACGTACGCGCTCTCCCATTTCCAGAAACTGCAAGCGACAGTCTAAGAAAACAAAGAAATGACGAAAAGGGGATCGAAATCGGTTACTAAAAAACAACAGAAAGCTGGATACAGATGAACGAAGAAATTTGACACGAAGGACGCAACAAAAAACAGATCTGTACTAGGCGAGAATCGCATACCCCTTGAAACTGGCACTTGTAGAAGTGCCTGCTAGGGTTCTTGGCGGTGTTGGAAATGTACCACTCAATGATTCCGTGGTGACATCTGGGGCATCGGATGAGCGGAAGGGGAGCGATGTCTTCCTGGGCACCGTGGTTTGTTGCAGCGCTTGATGACACCGAGTTCTCCGTTAACATTCCAATCAATGGCGAAGATCGGAACGAACAATGTTTTGGTGGGCAGATGGATCTAGGGGGGGGGGGGAGAACATCAGGTGACAGAAACAGGCATGATAGAAAGCTTGGAGGATATGGGGGTTAAGAACAGGCGATGGTGGGGAAGAAGACGGGTAGACGACACAACGTCTCTCCGCATTAACTTCAGCTTACGTCACTCTGTGGGCCTCTGGTATAGGATGCCGGTGGAATACGCGGACGATACGGTGGAGATACGAAAAAAGCGGGCTCGGATACAATAAAGGAGGAAGATCCTAGCCACGCGCTCTTAACGAAGGGGACGGTGAGATATCAGGGGGCGTCGTCGCCGGGTGCTCCTCCGCATTTTCGCATGCTACACCCCCTATTTTTTTAGTGCAAACATCATAATTAAAGTTGTATAAACTACACACTATCATACATTAGATCATATGCATTGTTATAATATATGATAATTCCTGCCGGGCATTATGCAATACCATATAAGCAAAATGGTGAAGTACCATTGCTTGCAACTAATAAAGAGAGATTAGGACTTGTGTATTTCTTGAAAAGGAAAGAAAACCAACGTCTACAAATTGTGTAATCTCGGGTGCACAATCTTAGGACACACTTTGAAATCCGTCACGTACTCGCATGAGAGGAGTTGGTATGTGTATTTATATAAGATGTCCGAAGAGCATCCACACCTATAAGGATGGCAATTTTACCCATGGGTACGGGTACCCGCGGTACCGTACCCGCATGGGTAGGGCATGGGTACAATTTTACACCCATGGGTAGTACCCGTACCCTACCCGCTTAAGTCGTGGGTAGGGTACGGGTATAACCTCGTACCCATGGGTATACACATACCCTAACCGTGTATATACCTTACCCGTGGAGGTCAAACATTTATTCTTGTGAGCTTGTAAATCTATGTGAAATTGTCACTAATTGTCAATTTGACTTGACATGGCTGTGAAGGTCAAACATTTGTTCTTGTGAATTTGTAAATCTATGTTAAGCCGTCAGCAATTGTCAATTTGAGTTCACATGATTATCACGTTCTCAACTATATGTTATTGAGTTGAGATAAATATTTTTATTTTATAAAAAATTGCCTTAAATGTAAAAATTTGAGTAAGTTTGTGTACTATATAATCTACCCGTTGGGTACCCAATGGGTATGGGTATCCGTCGGGTATGGGTACGGGTAAAGTTTCATACCCGCGGATACGGGTATGGGTAGAATTTTATACCCATTGACTACATGGTATGGGTATGGTATTGGTCTACCCGCCCCATACCCTACCCATTGCCATCCTTACACACCTATAGCCTACAAAACAAGGCCTCCAAAAACCAAGTAAGGGCCAACCCCTACATTTTCACCTCCAAAGTCGAAGAGTAGCCTGTGAACCACTAGCTATGAGAACAATTTTGGGTGACTACACATAAAGCCTCTTTGAGTCGTGACTGCGTGTGCAACGATGTCTGAGGTAGCGGCAATGCCGTGAATCGTGACTGCAATGGAACGATGACCGCACGTTAGATGAGGTTTGCCACATGAACCACTAGCCATGAGAACAATTTTGGGTGATCACACGTAAAGTCTCTTTGAGTCGCAGTATTCCAAAACCCTAGGAATAGAAAAAGCGCATGATTGAAAAAGCCATGTTTATTTCTTGCCTTCAAGATTTTACTGCACAAAAGCTTATTTGATTCCACCACAAGAAAAGTAAATGATCTTACGAATACGCTTGAGTTAACGTTAGATTTGCTATGATAGGTAGTGTAAAAGATTCTTAAGAAAAACCGTATGAGATCCAATCATACAATCAAAAAACACTACAGATTTGTAAAGGATTGAAATCTCCCAAAATTCACATAAAAACCTATCAGTCAAATAGACACTTAGTTATTTCCAGGAACAAATAGGGGCTATCCAAGGTTCTGTTCGGTGCAATCCATTGTTCGCCTCATCCGGCCGGCGTTTCCACTCAAATCCACACATACGAAACAAGGAACCTTATTAGAAAAAAAAACAGCCTTGCACCATCCAAAGAGCACAAACAACTGCGGCAGAAAACAAATGAGATCAACTGGCAGACCGGAAGCGCCAATCCCACGGCCAACTCTCCTGCATCTCGAGGGCCATCCACCCCTGATTCCAATCCATCTCCACAAATCAAAAAACCAAACCAAGACGAATTGGAGAACCAAACCGGACAGGCAGCACAGATTCCCGAGCCTCGAGAGCCACCCGTCTCCACGGGCCCAGCAGTTTAAGGCCCAGTTTCTTAATTCCGATTCCCAGCTCCCCGCCCCAAATTATTAAGGTTTTATTAACCCCAAGCCTAATCTAATCTAGTCTCCCCGCGCACGCAGCCTTCGATAACAGCAGCACAGCAGGAGTATTATACACGCACCCCATGGCTAGGCCACCGAGCAGCAGAGGCAGTCCAAGTCCCGTCCCACTTTGCCATGGCGAGGCTGCTGCTGCTGCCCTCCGCCGCCGGCGCTGGCTCCGTGCTGCTGCTGCTGGTGGTGGTTGCCGGGTGGATCCTCGCCGCCGGCGGGGTATCGGTCGGGGACCCGCCGCTGTCGCCCAAAGGGCTCAACTACGAAGGTGGGCGTGGCGTTGGGTTAGGGTTTTGGGGATTTTTGTGTCTGGCGCTGACGGTGCGTGCTGGGTGTCGCAGTGGCGGCGCTGATGGCGGTGAAGGGCCGGATGCGGGACGACAAGGGGGCGATGGCCGGGTGGGACATCAACTCCGTCGACCCCTGCACTTGGTCCATGGTCACCTGCTCCGCCGACCAGTTCGTCGTCTCCCTGTGAGATCCCGCTCTCTGATTTGTGTTTGTGGCTCCATGTGGCATTTGCCGCTCTCTGATTTGTGCTTGGCTTCTGGAGCTGCAGGCAGATGGCCAACAACGGGCTGTCAGGGGCGCTGTCGCCGAGCATCGGGAACCTCAGCTACCTGCAGACAATGTAAGGGCCTGCAGACACCGTTAACTTTTGAAGCTTCCGAGCTACTCCCTCCGTTCCCAATTATAAGATGCTTTGTCTTTTTTACGATTCAGACGCGTTTCAGCGTGTAGGTTCACTCTTTTCAGACAATGTAAGGGCTTGGAACGAACATCAGCTATCTTGCAACACCGTTAATTTTTTAAGCTTCCGAGCTCGATTTCTTCAAGATGAGAATGTTCATGCTCGTGTATCTGCTAGGTAGTATGGAAACTAGAAGCATGGTGTAGCAGAGCAACATTCGAAGTTTTGCTTTGCTCTGGTTAATTCGCCCAACTTCTTAGAGAGCAGAAGGTTATTAGGACAAAGGTCATTACTATCTTGACCATAATATAGGCGGATAACCGAAATCGACCAACATGAGCAGAGATTTGGTCTAAATTGTATTCGGTTAGTCACTTGATCCATATCCGGATGCCAGAACATTCAGACTTGACCAAACAATATGGACAAAATATGTTTTGACTAGGTTTTGATCCATTCACATCCTATTAATTGTCACTCGTGCTTTTCTTAGTCATGGGATTATATTTCTTCTGTTGTCTGTAGATCTTGTTTCACTAACTCCCATTGTCCTTGAAAATTTGTAAATTAACTACTGATGCTTTATTTTGGAGACTAATTATCAATGCTTTGTTGCTCAACTCTTTCACATTGGCCCCTTCAGGTTACTACAGAATAACAGAATATCAGGTGACATTCCTCCAGAGGTAGGGAAGCTGGCGAAGCTGAAAGCTCTTGATCTTTCTGGTAACCAGTTTGTTGGTGAAATCCCGAATTCGTTGGGGCAGCTGACTCAACTAAATTATCTGTAAGTTTATGCAAATATATTACTCCAAATTTTGTGCCTGGCCATCTATCTATTTGCATACCTTTTGGCTCTGTCACAAATCATTATATCTGTTAGATCTCACATGCATATGTGTTCCGGGTAAAATAGGGTGGATTTTGCTTTAAAAAATGATTGATTCTGATTAATATGTCATGTATGACTACCCAAGAGACCAAAACGCTTCCTGTGTTATTAATACAACTCATTAATGAACTTTCATTAAGTTTGTTAGTGCAGTTCAAATGCGAGCTAAACCATATAAAATTAAGCCATATCCACTGGGACACTAATCTATCAAACCAATTCCAAGTACAAAAGCTAGCAAAGTCATACAAGCTTGATGACACAATGCTTACAAATATAAATTCGCCGAGCTGTATCAAGTGGGGAAAAAAATGCATACACTTCTAGCAGAGCTAAGAATCATACACTCACATAAACCTAATCAGGAACTAAATCTAGAAGTATACTGCCTTTTCCCCCCTATGAGCTACGGCAACCAAGTAAAGAATGTTATATGTCTCTATTAGTTTATTTCAGCACTTTGTTTTCCTTTATTTATGATTGATACATATTTTATACAAAATAAATGTTTTTTTTTTACTATTTTGTTCTTAAAATTGCAAACCTGAGCAGACACACTTGTTGACAATTAGTTTTGTGATATTCTTTGCAAATCCTTCAGGCGCCTTGATAGGAACAACTTGTCTGGACAAATCCCTATAAATGTTGCAAGCCTTCCAGGTCTCACATTCCTGTATGTCTCTTATTGCATATTTGTTTCTTTTATGAACAATGGTGTTGTTAAATGTTATTCTTAGTGTTCAAACTGACATGCGAAATATGTTTCAGTGACATATCATTCAACAATTTAAGCGGTCCAGTTCCAAAAATCTATGCACACGACTACAGGTAAGTGGGTGTGGGAGTATGTACAATAAGCTATGGTTTTCCTTTGTTATTTCACTCCTTCATTTGCACAACTAAATTGCATTCCTATGCTAAACTGGTCATACATGCATCATTCTATTCTGTTAAATACTTAACTGAATGTTTTTTCGCCTATCCTTTCCAGTCTTGTGGGAAACAAGTTCCTTTGCAATTCTTCAATTCTGCATGGTTGCACTGATGTTAAAGGAGGGACCCACGGTAACTGCATAACCTGAGATCATCTGTTCTCAGTACAAGTGTATTGGGACTAACTTACCTTTCACTACAGATACAACGCCTAGACCATCGGCTAAAGCGAAGAACCATCATCAATTAGCACTGGCGGTTTCTTTAAGTGTCACCTGTGCAATAATCTTTGTCCTATTCTTTGTATGCTGGCTAAGCTATTGCAGATGGCGCTTGCCTTTTGCTTCTGCTGGTAATTATCTTATCATCCAATATCCATAACCTTATTACCAAAAGATATGATTTGATGAACATTTTTTATTGAACTATAGATCAAGATTTTGAAATGGAACTAGGTCATCTGAAGCATTTTTCGTTTCACGAGCTGCAAAGTGCAACAGAGAATTTTAATTCAAAGAATATACTTGGCCAAGGCGGCTTTGGTGTTGTTTATAGAGGCTGTCTTAGAAATGGAACTTTAGTGGCAGTCAAGAGGTTGAAAGATCCTGATGTTACTGGTGAAGTTCAATTCCAAACAGAAGTTGAGTTGATTGGCCTAGCTGTGCACAGGAACCTTTTGCGCTTGTATGGGTTTTGCATGACCTCGAAAGAAAGGTTGCTTGTATATCCATATATGCCAAATGGCAGTGTTGCTGACCGCCTGAGAGGTATCTTCATCTGTCCATAAAATTTCAATGTGTTTCTAGCTATAATTAGGTGTCTATGTTTTCATTTTTGAGCATTGCTGTCTAAGCCTTGTTTTTTGTTGTTTTGTTATTTCTTTTTGTCTTTGTTTTTTTAATATTGATTTTCTTTTGTAGAGTATCACCATGGAAAACCTTCTCTTGATTGGATCAAACGTATGCGTATTGCTATTGGGGCTGCCAGGGGACTACTATATCTTCACGAACAATGCAATCCTAAGATCATCCACAGGGATGTCAAAGCAGCAAACATATTGCTTGATGAAAGTTTTGAAGCGGTTGTTGGGGATTTTGGATTGGCAAAACTACTTGACCGACAAGATTCACATGTTACTACGGCCGTTCGGGGCACTATTGGTCATATTGCTCCAGAGTATCTCTCAACAGGCCAGTCTTCAGATAAGACCGACGTTTATGGATTTGGAATTCTACTATTGGAACTGATTACTGGACCTAAAACCTTGAGCAACGGACATGGTCAGTCCCAGAAAGGGATGATTCTAGATTGGGTAACTTCTTTGGCTCAATCTTTACATCCTATGATTAATTAACTCTAAACCTTGAGTAGCTTGATGCCAAAGTCTAGGTACTGCCTGCAGTAGCTAATATAATTAGGAAAGATCTCAATCAAATAACTTATATTTTTATCGTTGAATTTGATGATAACATAAGTTTGCATCAGAATTTGGAGGTGTCAAAGTCTGACACATTAGCTTAGTACACTGCAAGGCAGCGGTCCTGCTATTTACTTGGAAAAATGCCGTGGTACTCTATTTACCACCTAATGTTAAAAGAAATTTTAATCCTATGCAGGTTAGAGAACTCAAGGAGGAAAAGAAATTGGATAAATTAGTTGACAGGGACCTTAAAGATTTGTTCGACATAGCTGAGCTAGAGTGTTCAGTCGACGTAATTATCCAATGCACGTTGACCAATCCTATTCTGCGGCCCAAGATGTCAGAAGTTCTCCAGGCCCTTGAATCTAATGTCACGCTGGCAGAGAACGGAGTAGACTTGAATCGAGAAGCGCTGCCTTATGGAGGTTCCTGCAGTTTCTCTGTGAGACATGAGGATCCTCACGACTCATCGTCCTTCATAATAGAGCCAATTGAGCTATCTGGTCCTAGATGATGACAAGTGCCTGTTTCCTGAGTGAAAATAGAGTGAATCAATGGCAATTGTACAGAACATGTATAGACTGGATGTAGTCCAACCTTGGAGGAGTCCCTCGGGTCGTGTCTCACAAATCATCCTTCAACCTAGAACTAGGACAGTCATACTGGATGCAGTTTCCAGTGCACCTGTATGTCACCGCTAGCTTTGGTTTTTATCTGCCATCCCGAAGCTGGGCGTTAGTTTTTGTGTGCATGCGTTTTACACGTTGTTTGAAACATTGATGAAAGTGACGGTCTTATTTCCGCACAAATTTACTGTAACAAGTTTGCATCCTGCAGCTTCTTTCCAAACACTCTCTATGATTTATCTCTCAGTCGACGAAATAGGACGTAGCCCCGCTATATAAATATAGCAACAACCCGATACAACCAATTTATCTCTCAGTCCAACTTACCTATAGTTTGTTTCTTGAACTTACTTACAGTTTAGCCCTATGTACATATAACAAAAGGAAGTGTTTAGGTATTTGAAATGCCCTGTCCCTATTAAGCAATTAAAGGGGAACATCAGTATAATAGGGACCCAAAACTGATTACCTTATATGGATCCCAAATGTCGCTAACTGATTGACTGTCAAAAAAATGTTGCCAACTGATGATCCTGTTTTGGACTGGAGGCAGCAGCTCTCCTGCACAAAAATATGTTGCATTGCGCGAGGCCGAGCAACAGAGTTCGCATTAAATGGTTCTTTGGATGTTCCACAAGAGTTTTGCAAGATCTCCGTGATAGAAGGTCCATACAAGACAAAAATAACTTCTCTATGCGTTAATAGAGTTGGGAATATTTCCCCTAAAGATTGCGTTGTACTACAAGCCATGTTAATTTCAAACATCTTAGAAAGAATCCTTTGTGTTCTTATGATGTAATTATAGACACTAAAACACTCTAGGATTTAAATGGATTTAAATCATTTATATTGAAACCGTTCAAAATTCTATTGGAACTTCTCAATAAAACGTACCCTATTCAAAGAGGTAATTGTTCCATTTTCCCCCAATTTTGTCGTTCGTTGCAGGTTCTTCACGAGGCAAAGCGTTCGTTTGGCTATGGCCGGTTGACGCTTTTGCCTTTTGGTCTCATTCAATCGTGCTCTTCTCCTCCGAGGCAATATATATCTACCTACTATATCAGCAAGCATATCACAAGCTTTTGTCCAATTATGTGCCTCTGACTTGTTCAAAAAAAAAAAAAATTATGTGCCTCTGAGAGACGAGACACGAGCCCGATCCCAGCTTCCGATGGCGTCGGCTGCTGGCCGGGTGAGGGCGGGGACCCTGGCCGCGGTGGCGGTGCGGATGGTGGCGGCGACGGCGCGGCCGCTGTCGAGCGCGGCGGCGGTGGCGGTGCAGGGGGAGGACACGGCGTTCGGGTCGCTGTGGTGGTGGGCGTACGCGGGCGTGTCCGCGTTCCTGGTGCTCTTCGCCGGGATCATGTCGGGGCTCACCCTGGGGCTCATGTCGCTGGGCATCGTGGATCTGGAGATCCTCCTCCGCAGCGGCACCAACGCCGAGAAGGCCCAGGCTGGTCAGTGCTACGATCCCTCCGAATTAACCCTTTCTACGTCGTCGGTTCCGTGGGAAGGAGCGCCGCCGCCGGAGTGACGAGGACGGCGGCGCAGCAGTCGGCGGGGAACGAATGGGGATGGACGTGCTCGCGTCGTGGCTGGAGGAGGAGAAGAAATCGTGCTTCGATGTCTGTTGACACAAGCTGTGTTTGCTGATTGGCACACGCACGAACTTGTGGGCCATTGGATCAACGATGCTGCTCCTCAGTTGTTACCATCTAAATTATATCTTTCAGCACCTCAACTAATGTCTGAATGATGCAAACTATGGCTCATCTTATATTTTAACCACAGCAATATTTGGTCGATGGTTCACTTATGTGTTTTGGTTTGCTGCAGCCGTCATATTTCCAGTTGTTCAAAAGCAGCACCAGCTTCTTGTCACTCTGCTCTTGTGTAATGCTTGTGCCATGGAGGTAGATGATTTTCATTAAAAAAAATTCTCACCTGTTGCACTAGCTTGCGTTGCACGGAATGTTCGAAACAATGTTAGCTTCCTTCAAGTTTCTAGTTCAGGCACCCTAAAATTATTGAGTTTAAATAAGGTAGACTAGCATGCTTAGATAAGATAAATTAATCATGGCGCTGATACTCTTTGGCTTCTTTGTATTTGATAATTGATAAATCACATGCATGTTTTATAATGCAAAGTGAACTATTTGAGATTGTACCAAAAAGTCCTATCTAAGTTAACATATTACTGAACCCCTAATTCTAGTTGTTAAGCAAAAGCCTTTTCTTATAGAGTTCTATTAGGCTTGTTATGCTATGTAATCATCTCATTGAGTTACCCGAGCATGTGTCCAGTCTTCTCCATATATTAAGGTTCTAATATGAGTGTACACTTGTCCGAATAGCTTAGTCATGCCAAGCTCGGTAACATGCAATGCTTCAATATTTTATATGACAGTTGATTTTTTGAAGGAGAATAACTGAAGTGCTAAGTAGTACCAAAATTCATGTCCGAGTATCCTTATCATCCCGTGGGTAAACCGTGTCAGCTACGCTTTTTAAGGACCTTCAACATCAATATCTGCACTCTCCCCACTTCTTACATGTTTCCTTAACTTTGTTTAGTTGACATGCACATGTTTTTTCCCCTACTTTATTTCTAGACTGTTTAGCCGCTTGTAGACAGATAATTTGTTTCTCTCGTATCTTTTCATGCTGTTTTTTTAACCAGTGGCTCTTCCACTTGCTTCTTTGTGATCTTTGCAGGCTCTCCCTATATTCCTTGACAGGATTTTCAATCCTGTTCTTGCTGTTATCTTGTCAGTGACATTTGTTCTTGCTTTTGGAGAGGTACTGCATCATATGTGCAAATTTTGTTGTCACCGGCCCACGTATAGTCTGATTGATCATTCTATTTCGACAACCAGGTTATACCACAAGCAATATGCACTAGGTATGGGCTGGCGGTGGGTGCTAGTTTTGTATGGCTTGTCCGCATCCTCATGATCATCACCTATCCTATTTCTTACCCTATTGGGAAGGTAAATCAGCAAAATTACTTTACTCAATTCAAAATTTCCTAGTTCATACTGCTAAAATCATTTGAAGCTTCTTGAGGGCATAAATTTTGAATTCCAGTGATTAGATTATAATATGACCTGCACTCAGCCACTCACTGCTTCCGAATCATCTCTTTGCTTAGTTTGGTGTCATAGTTGATAGACATGGTTACAAATTGAGATTCTGATAACTAGTCTGTTAGTTTTTCTTGTTTCTATTCTTATTATCCCATGCCCCTCGTAGATTTAACTCATAAATATCCATCATTACGGCACCTTCTATTTCAGCGACCTTGCCAGTTTGTATATTTGAGCTAACTAATTTTTAAGTAGCTTTATGAAAAAACATATCATTCTGTTTATTTATTCTTTGTTATGTGTTGAAACTTGAAACTAAAACAGGTACTAGGAATTTGACTGACATGACTTCATGGGTTTATCTGTGACGGAATAATAAAATGATTTTGATAGACAGTGCTTGTTAGTTATGGTTCTATACTAGGCAGGCAGCTATTGGTGGGTTTAAAGAGTATCTTGTAATTTCCAGGCATTTGTTTCCAGTTAGAAAAAATGACTTCTTCTGAAATCTGTGTTTCTATAACCGTAGTTCTTTCATAATGCCTGGCCATTAGTTCGGTGCTGTTCATAGAAAAGCGATCTTAGTCCTTGATGAGCGGCATACTTTTTTATGGTTTATGGAACATTTAGCAATTTACTTCTGTGTCCATGCATATTTAATGAACGCTGTTTGCTATAGTTGCCTACTTGCCTAGCTGGTTTGAACTATCAAGGTTTCTATAGCTAAGAGCCATGCAAAATTTGTCAGTACCTTTTTGTCCTTCTCAAGTAAAAAAATGTAATGTTCATGTGACTGAAAATTGTACTAGTATCTTACACAGTTAAGTGCAGTAATTCAGTGTAAACGTTGCTGATTAATGTAGCATGTTTATACCTTTTAGTAAATGACATGGAATAGTATACAACTTCATCGTTTTTTATACCTTTTGTTGTTCTGAGTTATTTCTACTTGGTCTGATTTATGTATTGGTGATTGAAGTGATCGAAATTTTATGTTATCTTACAGCTCCTAGACTTTGCCCTTGGGCATGATGAATCTGCGTATTTCAGGCGAGCTCAATTGAAAGCTCTTGTTTCTATCCATGGCAAAGAGGTAACATGATTTTAACATGTAACTTCTTAAGAAGTATGCATATTTACCAATGTTTCTTAGTCAATTTCTTCCCTCATGGCAGGCTGGTAAAGGTGGAGAGCTTACTCACGATGAGACTACAATCATAAGTGGAGCGTTGGACTTGACTGAAAAGGTGTGCAACATCTTCCATTTTGGTTTATAATCTTTCTTTTCTATGAGGGAATTGAGGATTTAACCCATAGTTGAGGTGCCTTTGAGTATCTGCCCTTATTTATATCGCAGTTGATGCTATACCCCAAAGTTCCTGTGCCACATTAGATTTTCCCTATGTCCTTTATACCCATTTTTAACGTCGTCTGTACCAAATCAACCTAAATTTTGGACAAACAGGGCTCTCTTCTAGCAGTACAAAGGCAGGAGGATTAAAATTGAGTTTAATAATGAACTTGGTGGACAATCTTCTATTGGGATAGTTACTTTGGGGCATAAGATTGAATATCAATGTAAAAAAGGCACATCAACTATGGGGTAAATCTGAATCGATGATTTATTTTGTTGAAATGAAAGATAGATCCTCAGTGAGAATCATTAACATTGAATTCCAGTAGCAGGACAGATCCTCCAACGCACATCAGCTTAGTGGTCATTGAGATTACGAAAGACTGAATTTTATTTATTCGAATTCCACTAAAATCTCTGCATTGTGTATGCAGACCGCTGAAGAAGCTATGACACCTATTGAATCCACTTTCTCATTAGACGTGGACTCCAAGTTGGATTGGTAAAGTTTCCTCGGAAAAAAGTTGGATGGGTAAAATGCAATTCCATTTGATAGACCATAATCTTACTGGTGTTCCTTATTACCATCGATCCTGTGACACCTTGTTAATCTTTACTTAAATCTTCGTTTTTCTCTTGACAACTAAATGCATGTGAGTTTCCATGGAGCAACAAACGTGATATTGAAGCATTGCTCAAAATACATTCCTAATCCTAGGGAAAGTAGGATATGCACGTGTGTCATTATTAGGCTCTGCGCCAAAACATATACACCTACATGTGTGGTAAAAAGTTACTCCTTCCGTTCCATATTATAAGATGTTTTAGCTATTCCAATACGGACTACATACAGAGCAAAATGAGTGAATCTACACACTAAAATACGTCTATATACATCCGTATGTAGTCCGTATTGAAATGTCTAAAACATCTTATATTATGGAACAGAGGGAGTATGTAGGAAACCCCTTGTAGACTACATGCATCTTGGAGGCAAACAATTGAGGTTGGGTTGTGCCTCGGCCTAAGTACTTTGTTGAAGATCTAATGGCTAACAGCTCCTGTCACTGGGAGGAGGTGGAGGCAAATGTGCCATCACTGATTAAAACCTTTACAGGAGTAAATACTTTGTAGCTGTTGTGCTTTGACTTGAGTACTCTTGTGCTTTTGTGGATTTTGGTCAGTGTGTGTATGCCCATTGACTGCAGGTAACAAAGTTGAAACATATTAGTTTCAGATTCTTTGAAGTGTTAGGTTCCTTCAGCTGAAAGGTTGCAATGGGCATTCGCATTGTCTGGTTGTGCCATTTTTTTTCTTGCGGTTTTGTCATTGCCCATTGCAAGCCCGTTGCATAGCTCCTGACTGAAGTTTATTCCTGTATTTTTATCTGTGGATCTAAACTTAGGTGATGTCATCTTTTATGCTTTGACCAAGATACTATTAATAAACAACTGCGAATAGTATATATACTGAGAGGACTAGGCGATGAAACATTTAACATACTTATACATATTCTTATTCACAGAAAATCTCATTTACTTGTATTCACAGGGAAGCAATTGGTAAAATTCTTGCCCGGGGCCACAGCCGTGTGCCTGTGTATTCAGGAAATCCTAAAAATATTATTGGTCTCCTGTTGGTAGGTTATAATGATGCATGGTGTATTACTCAGTGATCTGTTGTTTATGACTTCACTAACTTAGCACTATTTAAAACTTAATTAGGTGAAAAGTCTTCTGACAGTTCGTGCTGAAATAGAGACGCCAGTCAGTGCTGTTTCCATTAGAAGGATTCCAAGGTATACACCCCAATTCTATTGTAACATATACTGGAGAACGTTTCTGTTTCAAAAAATGTCATGCAATTGTTTGATATATAAATGTCTTCATTGCTTTATTAATACTGGTATAAAATATTCTGACAAACAGTTAGTCAACATTATTCTTTTCCAGGGTTCCTGCAGATATGCCTTTGTATGATATACTGAACGAGTTTCAGAAAGGAGGTAGCCATATGGCTGCTGTTGTGAATGCAAAGCCCAAGAATGCACCACCTACTGATAAAAGTGAACCATATATGGAGGCAGATGCGGCAACACACATGGCTGCACCCTTACTATCCAACACTGATGAAAGGACGGATATTGTGATTGTTGATACTGAAGGACAACATAACATGCAGGTCAATAGAAACAAAACCCACTCAGTACAGCCGAATGATACACTGTCAAACACAGTGGCTAGTTTATCAGAAGATTTAGATGACGGTCCAGTCATTGGTATCATCACACTCGAAGATGTATTTGAAGAACTCTTGCAGGTAAGCTGTAACAGACTAAATTGCTCTTCTTTGGAAGTTAGGGTTGCCATTTTCCTGGTCCGTGGTGGACAACTGCATATGCACTTTCGGAGCAGAAAAGCCGGAAAGTGTCTTTTGATCCCGAGCCGCAGTGCTCCCTCCTGTTTAAAAAAATCGAAAATCATATTTATAAGTTTCAAACAATTCTGAAAAAAATCCAAGTGTAGCCAATGATATATCCCACTAACCTGCAAAATATGAACTTCTAAAACTTTATATTATGTGCTACACAAAAATAACAAATCTGGTAAAACTTAAAGATTTGAAAATATACATACTCAGATCTACACATTTGTCATTTTTGTGTAGCTCAGAATACAAAGTTTTCGAAGTTCATATTTTGCACGTTAGTGGGATATATCATTGGCTATACTTTTTTTTTCAGAATGTTTGAAAGTTATAAATATGATTTTCAAATTTTTTAAAGAGGGAGCACTGGTGCTCGGGAGCAAAAAGTCTCCTTTGCAGAAAAGCACAAAACATATGGAGTAAAGTGGAACAATAAAATTGAGCTGCATAAATTTTGGCTTTTGTCTCGCAACTACCAATTTAACTTCAACTACACTGTACATTGAGATTGAGCAACCAAACATTCTTCATGATAATCTACATAATTCAGTTTAATCATTATTTTTGTTTGTTGCTTTTATGGTTTACATATGGCCAAGCATGTGCACATAACAGAAGTAAATATCAATCAAGTTGTGTGCTTTCTTCCAGCATGAACTCCGTCTTTCATTATAATGGAGTTAAATCTGTTGCCCACAACATCTCACCGATTGGAAAACCACTTGTATAATTGATTTTGGTGTGCCTATACTCTTCTTGCGCCTTTGTCTTTGCCCAGCACAACCTACTAAATGACCATCTGTAACCACATCTATACTCTGATTGCCATCTATGCTCCAGATTGTCATGTTTTTTTTTCATTATTTTCAAGAAGTCCTAGACTTGGAATTATAAATCTATCCCGAGGAGATAAATTATTCCAACTGGATGACGTGTATTTGTGAAGTTCCTAGTTTTGATTCGAATATCAGTTTCCCACCATTTTGACTTTGGGATTTTACAGGAGGAGATAGTCGATGAGACGGATGAATATGTTGATGTTCATAAAAGGTATGTCTCATCCTTACAGGAAGTACATGCTGCTGGCATTCTTCACCTTCTGCCAAGTATACTTTATGCAACTTAATTCCCTCCCTCACAGGATCCGAGTGGCGGCTGCAGTCGCCGCATCAGCAGTTTTAAGGGCTCCATCTTATCGGAAATTAATCCATCAAAAGGCTGCAGTAAGTGCCACTTTTATTAATGATGCAAGTTGATTAACAAAATATACCTGAATGTTTGGCACGATCTATATTCTAGCACTCATGAATACACATGTGTCTGTTTTCATTAATTAATTGTTAGAAATGATATTATAAAATTTGTGGAAAGAGAGGGTGCGTATGAATACACATGCTCTCGGAAAACAAAGGGTCGCTATGAATACAGATGTTGCTATCTCGATTGAGCTGGTCCTTGTTTGTCCTAAAGGAAACTGATCTGAAGATTTAGAGGTGGAAATTCTCCTTGAATTTGCAATTTTCATCAACAAGCCCAAGCTTCCAATTTGAATTAGTTGTTTTTTTACTTATAACTGTGATGATGATTTTCAAATCACCCCATGTGTAAACCGCGTTTTAGAACAGATGAACTGTAGTTAGAGGCTTCCATAACACTATGACCACATGTACTTGCCCAAAGTTGTGTGTGTATCTCATTCTTTGCTGAAGGTATTCGCTTAGTCTGATATTAACAATTACTTAACATTATTTCTTGTTTTTAGGATATTTTTTGTTTCCTAATAACACCTGTGTTTCCACGAATTTTCTGATGGAAGACGCTAAGATATTTAACTTTGCATTTCCTTTAGGGGACGCTTGGTCAACCCGGACATGCTACTGGAGTTCTGAAGAAACCTACTGGTGATTCAAGTCCGTCAAAACATAAAGTGAACCTTGTTGAGCCTCTTCTACAAAACGAGAGGTAGTTTTAGATGTATCACATCTCAAATACAGCGATGCAACATGGAAGCAAAATGGGAAATTTTGGTATTCTTGATATCTTCTGAGGGCAATAAATTAATACAACTCGCTTTGTAAATTTCATCTGGCGCTATGTGCTTTCCTTGTCATGAAGTTTTAAATCTGTTCATCACTGCAATAGTGACAAGAAACTTTGAATGGCAGTAAATGTTAAGGCCTGTACAGAGGCTGAGATAGTTGCATTCTCTTTGGGTGGAGACACAAAAACGACGAAGTATGGATCTGAGTATACACTTAAAATCTCCAAAATATACAAGATATCATCTTTTTGTGTAGCTCATAATATAAAGAATTTTGTATTCAGATTTTTTTTGAACTTCTAACATAGTTTCTTTTTAAAATAAATAACGGATAAATAAATAAACTGATCACTAGAGCTCGGGAGCCGAAAAGTAATGTTCGTGTTGGCCCCCGCGGGCAACCTAGCCTTCAATCCATTTCTCACTGCTGTCCTACGTCCTCCCCCTCTCCTCTCCCACCGCTGCCGGCGTGTGCAGCTGGGCAAAGCTTGTGTGGTGCCAGTGGCGGCAGGCCTTCCTATCCCTGCTTGCAAGGAGGGGCATGCGCCAGGCCCTTCTCCGACGTGGTAATTCTGGGGAGCGATGTGGACGGGCCTAGGTGTGGCGGCGTCAAAGCTCATGTACCGGGTGTCTCTCCTCGTCGGGCAACATAGGGACGACCCGATCTGGGCTGACGTGGGCCGATAGTCTGTTTCGAGTAGCTTGGAAATTAAAATGATTTCTATGCAATCATCAATACTCATTCCATTTCTGAACGTAAGGTGTATAGTTTTTTGAACGAATATTAAAATATGACTATTTGGCATACAGTGGACTCATCTTTTTCTGCAAAAATGGGAGATATGATTTTCTAATAGACACAAATTGAAAACAATACACCCTATAAATTAGGATCCATTTTTGGATGGGTAAAATTGTTCATAAATCACATTATATCTATATTTTGGGAAAAAATTCTGAAAAACTATACACCTTGATGAATGATTTTTTCTGAAAAAACTATACACCTTACATCAAGCAACGGAGGGAGTATGATTCAGCCCGGTGTGTGGCATGAGGAATGATTTTTTCTGAAAAACTATACACCTTATATCAAGCAACGGAGGGAGTATGATTCAGCCCGGTGTGTGACATTGTCAGGGCCCGAAGGACTCGGGGGAATCGATCGAAGAACTGACGATAGAATTTAGGGATTTTGGGGTAAATTTGGGGATAGATGAAGAGGAACACAGTACCAACTCACTAGTTACTCTAAGCTATACCTAAGAGAAATGATATGGGTTCTTTCTTCTTACCCTTCCTCACGGCAAGAGCTGATACATATAGTTCGAGTTATTACAGCTAATGGAGTACTGTAAGTAAAACAAGATTACACGGTAATTAACTGGATAAGTAAAACAAAGGCGCCAGCTTTACTAGAGAGTTGCCGGTCTTGTTTCTCCACCGTTGATTCTCACTTAGCTGGTCTCGGTCATCATGGCCGTTGGATAACTGACGAAGAGATGCGTCAGTGACACTTGGTGTTTGGGTTTCAGGCTTGTGCCTGACATTGCCGTCGCCTTGAAACAGCACTTGTCCTCAAGGCTGAAAGGTTGGAATTGCTGTCTGGATAAAACACATGTCTGATAATAATCACTGCACTACATTGGTTCCAATTTGGAGCTCCAGAATCTAGTACGTGGTCCACTGAGCATCTCCTTTTCTTCCAAGGCTGAATTGATGTGGCCAGCACCAGCCATATGAATGTGTACCCCAATATTGTACCAGGATCCCAAATGTAACAAGCACCACTACCAACTGACTGATTTCGCCAAGCTGCTAAATTGTTGCAGCTCAATATGTTGAAATGAGTGTGTGCAGATGAATTCTCAGTCTTCAGTACTTTCAGTAGAATACCATGCAGTGAAGAATCAGCACTACCGTACCTCTCGGGAGGTTTAGCTGGTGGTATATCTAGCATAACTTCATTAAACACCCCTGGAAGCACAATGCACAGCTGTTCATATTGGAACCATAGGTCAGTCTTATCATGGACGGAGAAATCACCCGTACTGCTGACCAGTCGCCCAACATGTTCATTACCAATAGTGTCGTTGTTGCTGCCATTATTCAGAGGGGTCACTAGAAATCCTGAAGCTCCTGGATCCCATAGCAGTCTCAATTCTCTCATATCATGCTCAATACTGAGCTGGCTGGACCTTGTGGCAGATGAATCAAAGGCCTTCAGGACTGGACAATTGCATGCCCTCTCATCATCTTGTCGCTGCGGCTCAAGAGTGAAATCCCGCATATCTGAGATAATGTTCAGACAAGCACTATCTTGTTCCACGTACTCTTCAACATGTGGCATGCTCTCGAATGCCTTGAACTGCATTTGGTCAGTAGCAGTAGCAGACATGGGAGTCTGTTGGGATGGTATCTCATTTTCAGATGCCTTGCTAATTAGATTAATCCATTTTCCGAAGTTTAAGTGGCACAATGATAATTTTCCATCATAAACCACTTCCTTCAGATATGATAACACATAGGCTGCATTTAACTCCACTATGTCAGCTTCGCACCCATGCTCTTCTTCAAACAGTTTAAAGGCACTATAAAGGAAATGCTCAAGTTCTTTGTGAATCTCTTCTTCCTCATGCTTCCTCTGCGCCTCTAGTTCTCTTGTCTTCCTCTCTTCTTGGATATGCTTCAAATCTGCCAGCAGTTTCCTACAGAGGGTGTGAATATCCTTCTCATTACTCCTTTCATGGCATTCTTCGCTCTGGTTCAGGTTATCTTGTGCCTCATCATACTTCTGTTTGAGAAAGGTTTGTTGTTCTAGACTCCGCTCTTTCTTTTCACACAGCTGAGATTGTTGTTCTGGAGGAACACCCTCAAGAGTATTTTCTATTGGAATAGGATTGGACACCTTTGGTACCGGCATCTCATGGTATTCAGCTTTGGATGGCACCTTCAGGCTATAACCAACCGTCCCATCATGAAGGCTTGGTTGAGTCTGTGCGACATGAGGCTTTGTGCTGGACACAGGAAAGGTACATACACTCCAATAACAATCATCAGAAGCATCTGATGTCCTGAAACTAGTGCTGCAAGTTTCCTGGACATCATCAGGCACCTGGTATGCATGAACTTTCCAATAAGTGCGATCTGAATCATTGGACTCTACTGAGGCATTTCCGCAGCTTCTCTGGATGTAATTATAACCACTCCCTGGAGAAATTCCAGCTGCATATACTTGCTGATGACAACCACTATAAGCTTTGTTGTGCCATCCACTATAATCCCAATTGTTACTAGTGCCATTCGTCCCTATGAACTGAGGGAAACTTGATGTATAGCTACTCTTCTCAGACAGACCAACTGAAGGTCCAAATCCACAATAATGTCCCATTGCCAATGACACTACATACTGGATTGGGTTTGGGAAATTAGTTTACTCACCAAATCGCTGCGATGCCAACACTTGTGTACTGCCGATGTAGATCGGCGAAATTCCAGAATTTGTAGCCCCACAAATCGGGAGAGGAGGGAGGGATGTGCTGGTCTACCGCCGCCAAACAGCACCACCACCACGGATCAGATGAGGAAGTATAAATCCTTGTCTACCGCCGCCACAAACGCCCATGGCCACAGATCGGGAGGGAGAGAGGGATTGGCTTGGGCTTGGTACCACACCAGGGCGTCGTGCTCTCGATCTGCAGCAAGCACCACCAATGGAATGATCCACCGCCGCCGATTCGCCGCCTTAGCCGAGGATAGAGCTGCAGCTCTGATACCTTTGTCAGGGCCCGAAGGACTCGGGGGAATCGATCGAAGAACTGACGATAGAATTTAGGGATTTTGGGGTAAATTTGGGGATAGATGAAGAGGAACACAGTACCAACTCACTAGTTACTCTAAGCTATACCTAAGAGAAATGATATGGGTTCTTTCTTCTTACCCTTCCTCACGGCAAGAGCTGATACATATAGTTCGAGTTATTACAGCTAATGGAGTACTGTAAGTAAAACAAGATTACACGGTAATTAACTGGATAAGTAAAACAAAGGCGCCAGCTTTACTAGAGAGTTGCCGGTCTTGTTTCTCCACCGTTGATTCTCACTTAGCTGGTCTCGGTCATCATGGCCGTTGGATAACTGACGAAGAGATGCGTCAGTGACACTTGGTGTTTGGGTTTCAGGCTTGTGCCTGACAGACATGAGGAATGATTTTTTTTTAAACTATACACCTTACATCAACAACGGAGGGAGTATGATTCAGCCCGGTGTGTGGCATGAGGGAAGACTATAACGAGAGGCTGGTGACTGGTGTTGTTGATATGTTTCTTTTTACGCTGACTGGTACGCGGTTACGAGGTAGGTCACTTATTTGCCCAAACCCAACTTGGAGAGTCCAACTGTCAGTTTAACAGAGAGATCCTTAACAGAGAGACGCAGCAGATGAAATTGGGAAAGAACATTTTGAGATTCGGAATGGCAGGTGGGATATTTCAGGGAGGGTCTATTTTGATTAGAAGGTAAAGCCTGTCTCACGTGATTATTTTCCCATTAATCATGGCAGATTATTCAAATATGTGGCTCAGGCTTAATAACAAATCACACTTGACCTAATGTTGAACGTGGAGAAGGGTTATAATTTTCCCTTCTCCCGAATATTCCCATCACTCTAAACGAAGGCAGCATAATGAGCAGCTAAAACGGCAAAAGAAGCATTCAATTGCTCAATTTCTCCTCAGTTTGGATTGCTCGATGTCTTGTTTATATAAAGGTATAGCCATTTTCCATTGGCTTTACATTTGCCACCAGAGAAACAGTCAAATATAAGATCGGTCCATCAAGTAGCTCTTCGGAGTCTCAGAGTTGTCCATAAAGACAGAACTCTCCGCTTGGACAGCACACAGCCGGTTTGCTAGAACTTATTTTCTCTAATATGACAGTATAGAGTGAATTGCCCCGGAAAGGAATAGAATAATGCTCTTGTTTCATTGGCTGTAAGGAACCTCAGTTTAACTTGGTAACATCATGAATAGCATTAGCCAAGTAGGCAACATTTCCTGTTGTTACACCAGCCATGCTGCAAGACACATTGCAAATGAAGTTAATACTCTGATATACACCAAGGCATCAGCAGAATAAACTGATCCCTGAACCGAGCAATAATAATTGTTCGCATACCTTATTCTCCCGTTACGGGTCATGTAAATATGGTATTCACTTGTCAACCGATCAACTTGTTCAGGTGTCATCCCACTGTAGCAGAACATTCCAATCTGCACAAATACACAAAGCACTTATTTATACGATAATCAAATTGCAAAAAAGTCAAAACAAATGCAGTGATACAAAAAAATGGATTGTCCAGCTAAAGATATCAGCACCATACAAATAAGATTGGTCTGCACTAGTGTACTTGGGGCAGCAGCAATGTGTACAGGCGCCCTACTTATTGCCGGCGTATTGGACACTGAAGTTAAGTGAGTTTTCCCAGTTTTGATTATACCTAGACATAAGTAACTGATATAACACAAATTCACGCTTCTAATTGATTTGATAAACCCTTAAGACTCGAGAAAATCCAGATTAAGAAGACCTTCACTTTTGTACATAGTATATATGATCCAAAACTCGCGATGCATCAGCCCCTAAAAAATGTTTCTAGATGGTTGTTTGGTTCTTTGGCATGGCTGTGGCTTGCCATACTTTATTAGCACCATAGCACCACACATGGTAGAATCATTTTTGACACGTTTCAAAGTGAACCACACATGTTTAAACTTAGTTATGGCAAGGTAGTCACAAACCAAGCATGCCCTTAAATACATCAAATGTAGTTCCCGGTGAACCTTTTTTTAGTGTGACGATGAACCAATTCTCCATGATTATAATATAATGGTAGAACACATATAACTTTTTATAATTCATGAATGGGACGTTAGGATTTCTAGCATTGTAGCAACCATTGCGCATCGTTACAATATGCTTGCCATTATCATACTCAGAAATTTCATAATGACATTTATCATATACTATTTACCTGATTGGTAACATGCTCCCATGACAAAGGTGAACCTAAATTTTCGAGATTCTCCCGAAGTGCCTTCCGCATTCCAATGATCCGATCAGCCATACCCTAGAGACAACCAGACTTGTTAATAAACTACTTTCTTTGCGTACTTCATAGATCTCATTTAGGGGCTTTAGATAGTTAAGACAACTAATCAGCAGTTTACCTTGACCTCTGTCAACCACAAGCTCTTCAATTCTGGATCGTTAAGGATAATAGATACAACCAATGCACCATGGACAGGTGGGTTGCTGTACATTGGTCTCGCAATTTGCTGCAATTGGCTCTTAACAGCAACTGCTTGCATCTCATCCTCACATAGAATACTGCAAAAGTAGCAAATCAAATGATAGCAACGACAATGTCATTTTGTCATTCATGATCATTGTTTTGAAAAGAAGACGTCATATTTTCTTTATGAGTCATGAACTTTGCTACAAACAATATGTAAGGAGCATTCTGAAGTGAAAAACTTTTAGTCTTTTGTTTTATTTGAAATGACATGTCTTGAGAAATCCAACAAGATCTGACAAGCCATATTAATTTTTATTTCTATATGAAAGCATGAATGGAATATTTGGCCACGGAAACACATTATAACTCAAACTAGTAGCTACGTTGATAGCATCATGATACATGTTTCAACAGTAACTAGCAGTGGTCTGGTGAATACCTGAGGCATCCCGCTCTCTGTCCATAAAGGCCCATGTTCTTTGCATATGACTGAGCACATCCTATTTGGCGTCCATCTTCAAGGAATATACGGATTGCCTTCGCATCTCTCTCTGGATCACCGCTGGCAAATCCTTGGTACGCCATGTCAAAGAACGGGAAATGGTTCTTCAACTAAAGGAACACAAGAGTGAGATATGAGAAGTGTATCTTGTAACAAACGGGAAGCCAATACAGAATTAACACCGTTGTCTGTTGTTTTCTTCTTTGTCCTTACCTTGAACTGATATGATATCTCTCTCCATTGTTCCTCTGTAGGATCTACACCAGTAGGATTATGGGCACATGCATGAAGCAAAAAGAATGAACCATTTGGAGCATTCTGCAGGTTGATAGATTAAGTCAGAAAAATATAACATAAAATGGACGCAACTACAAAGAAATTTCAGAAGTCCATGCCAGAATCACTGGGGAAATGGTGAATATTTCCGTGATTTAATTTTCAAAAATCTTGACATGAAAAAGATATTGTCTCTATAGTTATGTGGTTTCAAAAATCCAATAAAAAGTTTGATACAGGGAGGAGCAACAGTGCAATATGTCAAGAAGAGAAATATGTACTTGAAATGATAACTGAGAAAAGGACCACCTTGATATCATCCATCAATCCTGCAAAATCAAGCCCTCTTGATTCCGGATGGTAATATGAGAATGTCCTCTGTGGCACTTGAGCATCTCTCCAAATATTATGGTGGCTGGGGAAGTTTCCAACATTAATATTAGCTAGTACAGATGTAATGCAAGTGGGAAGACAACCAGGGCCGGTCCTGAGATTTTCAGGCCCGGGGCGAAACCAGATTCCAGGGCCCCCTATACCCATTAAAATGATAATGATACATGTAAATTATTTAAAATGTATACACAAAAAATGTTCATGTCAAACTATTTATACATAATGTTTTGAAAAATTCTAATATCAGTCTTACCTACTATGACATCGACTCTACCTAGAACCGCGATATCATATAGTGCCTCCTCTACATGGAACCGCGTCTTTGCGGTGGTCGACATCTGATGTTGAGGGCTTATATTGGGTCGTCTCTAGCTCTTGTTCTTGGAAGAGGTGCATGACTCGCGCATGACAGAAATCACATGGAGAAATAGAATTTAGTTGGAGATGCGAACATGACTCAGTTCTAGCCAAAATCAAAGGTTGTGGAGATCGAAAAAAATCAACGGGCGAGTTATTTAGATGAATCCAAACGACTGAATAGAATGTCCATTATGCGTTGCATTCTCTAGATCCTTTTTCGGGCGTGATCTCTCCCACCAGCCCCATTCCACTTATTTCCTTGATATAGTAGCTTTTTTAGGGGGCCTTGATATGTAAGTAATAAGTAATGAAAAAAACTATTCGCACAAAAAAAATGGAAAACGCCTAGGCTAGGCAAAGGACGAAATAAAGCCCAGGCAAAGCAAAAGAAAAAGGGCCCAAGTTGTAGCCCACTAGGAAGCATGGTTTATCATCGTCTCCGTGGAATCGTACGGGAGAAACCGTGCTACTCTAATGGCGCCGCCGGATAACTTCTTCAGTCCCTTGCCTCTACACACGCCGTAGCTAGTCGGAACTTGGGGCCCCCTTGGTGTCGGGGGCCCGGGGCGGCCGCCCCTCCCGCCCCGCCTCAGGACCGGCCCTGAAGACAACTGCTTACAGAATCATGTCAGGCTACCGTAGCAGCCAGCATAAGGTAAGATGAACTATCTCTCGTACATACCACACTTGCTTCTAGTACTAAAGGCCCTCTTGCTTTTCTTTTTGCTCAAGATAATCTCAGAAGTGAACAAAAAAAAACTGGTGTAATGGCAAAATTTTAACTCACTTGGACCATGTTGGTGTCGGTATGTAGATCTGTGAATCCGGCAAGAAACGCTTCTGGAAATCAGCGAAGAGACGGCATGCACCGGTACCTGAAAGCGCCTGCACGGCCGCAATTCTCTTATCTTTGATGAACTCAGAGTCCTCACCATATGCCAGCTTTAGTGACTCTTCAATCATCCTGATACTTCCTCCCATCGGAAGGTACTCCCTGTTGTGCAAATTTAGCCAAGACAGTGATCATAAGTTCGAAACTCGTGGACAGTTGGCAATCTCCGACAATAGTTTAAGTGTTTCACACTGATATCGTGCAGTATCAACCACGAGACGACATGCCTAGGGTGAAAAATCATTTCCATGGAAAAACTGCCAAAGAAAGCATTCAAATTCATCCCCAGTTAGAAAACACGTAGATAGATCCAAAATCGATGTCCTGCTAGGATGAAAAACAACAAATCCATTCAAGGAAATTTGGGGCCGATACAAGACGAAGGCAAGACCAAATCACTAATCAATTCAACAGCTAACATGCTATTTCCCCCCTAAACCCCAGAAAGAAAGAAGAGGGTTCTTGGCACTGAACTTGTCAGTCCACAGATGCAAAGCAAGCAAGTAGCCAAGATTCGCAGCACTAGCCATCCGCGAACGAATCGCGCGTGCACTCGAGCACGGGTATGTATGACCAAGCTGGCGGGGCAGCAAGTAGCAAGGAGCCAAAGAGGGGTAGGGGGATCTCACATGTTTAGGTTGCCGGCGATCCGGCGCTCCGCCTCACGCACGCAGTCGAGCACGACGGGCCTGCCGTCGTCGTCCCGGTAGGCGCCCTGCCAACAGCAAACCACCCCGCAAAACGTTGAGTAGCAGAACCAGCCAGCCGGGATTCGGATCGAGGTAGGAGGGGTGAGGTAGGACGTACGACGCCGACGTTCACTTTGTCGGGGGAGGGGTCGGCGAGGAAGGCCTCGGTGACGCCGAGGATGGGGTCCTTGGGCGCCGGCTCGACGTGGCCGAAGAGCGACGACGTCATCGCCCTCGCCGGCGCGCCAGCGGACAGCAGGGGCAGGGGCCCGCGCCGCCGGATCGCGGAGGCCGCGCGGTGCAGCGCCATGGCCGACGGACAGGCGAGGAGGAGGTGGCGTCCGGTGAGGTTGAGAAGGGGCGGAGAGGAAAGGTGGACGGAAATCTGACGGCGGCGGTGGTTCTGCACGCACGCACGGAAGGGAGGGAGGAGAAAATTATTAAAGGCGTTCTGTTTCGACGGCGATTCCTCGGCTCCTCCTCGACGCGCGGGCCGCGCCGGCGGCCCCTCTTCTCCTGGGTTGACTGGTATTCTGTAGTTTACCAGTTCAGTACATGCGAAATACAGTAGAAAAGAGAAATGTTCATCATTTGCTAAGAACAACGTTCTTTGCTGCATAATAATTAACTAGCTGGGTGGCCCGCGCAATTGCGCGGCTAGCAATGCGCTCTGCTCATAAATTGTCAAAAATCATGAGTAGTCTACAAATTTCCATGATAATCAAACAAAGAAACTTTTTCATCCACGACAGATGTGAAGCAAGAAACATAGCAAAACACGTGTCTAAAATTAAAGATTCGTACATCATACTCACAAAAAACATCACATGCTTATCAGACCGATCTTTATAATTCCCAGATTCAAACACACATGTACGTATACAACTCCCTATCAATTTCAATATTTACACGTGCGTATACAACTTCGTCGATCAATCAATTAGACATATACGGGGTGGCCCACGCATTTGCGCGGCTAGATCTATTAAACATTTTCATCTGGTGAAGTTTTCTTCATCACCTACATAGAGGAGCCATGGCGAATTGTTTTTCAGTTTGAAAAACGTTAGCTACATTAACACCGACATATCATTCAGACTATATAAAATATCATACTATCTACATGTAGTTGCCAAAGACCTTTATTGGTTCATGACGACCAAATGTATCTACTCTTTCTCCTCTAATGATGTCTGTTTTGGCAAAACAATATTTCTGCTATTTTTGCACCTATTATAAAAATTGAACAACTGATTGCATGTGTGTATAATTGTGAGCTTTTACTCAACCCATTTGTCAACTACACATGATTCAGAATTGGTAAGAACACCTTGTTTGACTAAACCCGCAAAAGGCCCAATAAAAAAAGCGTTGTCTCGCCTTCTGTAATATTCTAGAGATACTTATACTCCCATGAACCAAACAAACATTGTCTAAGCCGTGAGATCTTGGCATGAGCTTAAGAAATCGTGTTTTTCTCCCGCAACTGAATGAAATAAATTGTCTTAGATTTATTTTTCTCTGTCAACAATTTCTGGTCTGATGCAGCTAAATCATTAATGACCTGACCATAAGAAAATATGGACAATCCAACAGTTTAGCCTAGCTAATCTAGAGAGGATGATGACTTTGAGTGAAGATAATCTATGTGGAAAACAATACATGTTACATAATATACCATTCCTGTGAACCTGAAGATGATATATTTATCTATGATAGTGTCTTCTACCTTTATGAGCAAGATAAATAGCTGCCAAATGACCCTTCTGTTTTTTTCAAACCACCAACTGTTGTTTGTCTCCTGGTTCTCCTCGAAGTAGCTTTCTGGACTACATGAAAGTGTACTAAGTTTCCGAAACAAATAGTGTGTACTAATTGAGTAAAAAATATATAATGTACGGATGTTGCAATGAAATAAATTATTTCGAACATGCACCATACTAAGATTTCGAGTAGCCCCACACATCTACACCATCTCAGAAGATCCTCATATTTATTTTGACCATTGCAACTTTGAGGATATTTCCTTTATTCTTGAAAAAATTGACAGTGTCATCGAGGATGAGTGACTTCACTACATGGTGTAATTGTCCCCAAAAAGGAACCAATAGAATATGAAATATCAAGATAAAATAGAAGATGTACTGTGTTAAATGGTCTCACGCAGGCTGCAGCTTCGTGAGATGGCCGAACGCTGGAAATTGCATCCAAGTGAAGCATCAACATAATCTGGATCAATCAGCCATTCCATGTGCGTGGGTGACACCTTCTGCGAGCATGATCTGACGGTTAGATGGTCTACAAAAATCCTCGTAGGTGTCATATTAATTTTGCATTGGCAATTCTGCAAGAGAGCAATGAAGAGGTGTGACTCTTTACAATCGATGTGTTGTCCACACAAAGTAGACTATTACTTGAATCTAAAAAATGGTACAATACGTATGTGCTGATTACCAATGTTGTGCCACCTTCTGTAATGTTCTTGAGATAATATTCCTATAAACCTGACAAAACATTGTCTCACCTGCAAGATCTTTAAAAAAAACTGGTCGAATATGCTAAATATATGAAGAGCAAGTGCCCATTGATATTGCCAGAAGCTCACGGTAGTATTTTTGTTCCTTTTATTTGTTGAATGACTCTGCGTGGCTTTGGCCGTCGTGCCTCCTAATTGCGGAGTGATATGAACCCTCCTAAAAGAGAACACATATTCTGTTGAAAAAAAATGTAGTGTCTCACGGAGGCTGTTGCAGCCGTCCAACCATGCTACAAAAAGGCGTCGCCCCTCTGCACAGGGATGGCGATCATGGAGGAGCAGGAGGTTATGTCAATGCTCCACATACATGCAGCTTGCAGCGTTCGATCATATCACGAAGGAGCAGCATTCATGAGACACTATATTTTTTTTTAGCACGGTGTGTCTCTTCTTTTCGCTTCATATGTCAAATTCTATCTTGGTTTAGATTTACTCTGCAATTATATTAATTTATTTGTTTGCACGGTGACTAATTGTTGTTTGATCTTATTTAACTCTACATTAGCATTAATATATCACTTAGAGAAAAATAAGACAGACTTTTCTTTTGAAAGAAAAAATAAGACAAACTTTGATTTGTTTTTGTGTGTGAAAAATAGTAAACGAATTTCTCCCACTCAATCACTAAGCTGTTGTTCATTTTTACTTCTCCATGTTAGTTTCCAGCTTACATATATTTCTATAGAACAGAAAAGCTCAATTGCAACAAACAAAAAAGCTCATTTACGATTGTGTGTTCATAGTTTGTCTACCAATATTTCTCAATATAATTAATTATTAGTGTAAATTTGGACATGAGAAAAGAGATTAATTACCTCGCTTTGATGTTTCCTCGTGCATTGAGCACTTCCATTAAAGGTGTAGCACTGTAGCTTGAAGATCTGCAACATCCATATACTGAGTCCAATCATTAATGGCAACAAATTCGGGCTGGATTAACAAAAAAGACTATGCATGCATGCGACAGTGGTGCAGCTTGTAGCATCAATTAGCATGAGAACGCCACTTCCATCTTGTGAGCTAGGCCAATCGCCATGACGCATGGACAACTGGAGTGCAACAGCAGCAGGTCATTAACCGGATGGCTCATATCAGTCTCAGGCTGTAGCTAAGCGATGATCCCTTGATGGAGGAGACAGATTTCATCTCCTGATTTAGGAACGCTGTGATTTTTCTTCAACACGTGATTCCATTCAAATCACATCTACCGTGCATATGCATATGCTGCATGCCCAACGGCTTGTCGGCAAGATCGTGGCAGGCACGCGGCCTCATTGCCTACCGTGCTAATCTGTACGGGACTCTGCGTCCTTGCTTATCATTGCTGCCGGCGTCAAGCGATCAACACTCCTTCCTGGCCTCATGGGTTACACGCGTGCGGCGGCATCTCAATCCGAAACCTGGTCAAGTAGCCTATATATATTGTGGAGCATCTACGTAACCTCCTCCATGAACGCCGCCCTATAAGAGGATCAATCGGCCCATCTGTGCGTGAGCGACGCAAGCACGGTCTCACGGCTGGATCCCTGAGGCTGCCGCCATATCGTGTATCGACATGTCGGATACATGGACACCGGCGAAATTCACGTTGAGATTACGTAACAACTGTCGACTGCCGTCGATTGGAGGCAGCTTGCCCCGGAAGCCGGAAAATACAATTGGAGGCCGCTTGCCGTGGACTATAGGGACTCTGTACTTTTCCACCGTGATGGGCTAGGGACACTGTTCTCTTCCAGCGTGATGGGCTGTTTTTTTTCTGTTGTTTGTAGACGTGGGAGAGATGGACACCATATATGTGCGGATGGAAATAGACACCGGCTGATGTTACGAAAAGTAAATCTGGGACGTCCTTTTTCCCTTGCTTAAGATTGGTTTATCTTAGCCCTTCATTATCTTGTGTTTTAATTATATAATAGATAAAGACCACCTCTTGTCTTTATAGTGAGACTTGAGACTCCCCACTTTGTTTTTGCGATTTTTCTTTTTGCGCTTTGGTCTCCACTTGTAACAACTTAGAGCACCGAGCTCATGGGAAACACTAGACCTACCATTCACGAGAGGAGTAAAGTGCACACTTTGCACTTTGAACCGTCCTTTCTCTCACACAACCCTATCCCGACGCCCTCGTGTAGCGACCGGGAGGGAGCCCCAACCGACGTCGCCGCCAGTGTCTCATCCCCCTCGTCCCTCACAGCCACCAGAGGGCGCGCCCGGGCAAAGCCTGGCTAGCGCCGGTGGCGGGGCCTCTCCCATCCATACGCTCGCAGGACTTGACGCGGGGTGGCTTCCTAGGGCCGGGCGTAGAGCAGCTGCTCCCGGCGGCGCGGCGGTGGCGTGGAGGCTCTCTCTGGGCAGATCAGCTACGACGGTGTGGTGACCTTCATCTTCAGATCTCAGTCGCCATCGGGTGACTGTCGGATCATCGAGGTGAGGTGGTCGGCTGGTGCAAGCTGGGCTCAAGCCAATGACCGCGACACCCGTGGGTGTCGTTGCCTTGTTGAAGGAGTCGCAACGGCAAATCACCGGCCTCCTGCACAAAGTTACAGGGGAAACCTAGATCTGGTATACCAGATCGAACAATGGCGGCACCCTCGGTATTCTCACTTGGGGGATCGGTTTGGAACACGGAATGCCCGGAGGGGTCTACTGGTGGAGCAGCGTGCCATTTTCCACGTCGATAATGGTGATTGGGTACCATGGTGCAGTGGGGTCTCGGCGTGGATGCGTGAGAATGGACGAGCGTAGGGCGGTGGTATTGTTTGGCGTCATGGGGGCGTCGTCGGCTAGCCTTGCAAGATCATTGCATTGAGCTTTTCCTGAAGATGAAGATGGGTTCATGGAAGACGGCGGTAGCAACTTTTGTAGAGCGCGCATACGGTGCTTGTCGACGTATCGGCATCTGGGATATGAGACGGGGGTCCTCTAGCCGAGGGTGAATCGAGGGGAAGAAGGTGGATGTCGTCGAGGTCGGGATCGAACACGGCAGTTTACCCAGCTTCAGGTTCCACGGCGGTGGCGGAACCCTACGTGCTGCTATAACTCACTATAAGGCGTATAGCCGTGTTGCGGGTTACAATGAGTTGGATGAGTTGCCCTAAAGGCTTCCCTGGTCTGGCTTATATAGGCGACCGGACCTAGGGTTACAAGGAGATTGCGTATCCGGCAAGTATACAGAGTCCTAAACCTAGCCGGCAAGTCTGCCGCCTTCCGTCTTGGTCTTGGTGGCCTTCTGGGCTTCGGTCTTGGGCCACCTCCTTGCCGGCATCTGCCTTCCTTAGTCGTCGGCTAACTGGGCCGCCCGTAGGCAAAAGCCTTCACCACCACTTATGGGCCACCCTGGACTAGCCGGATTAGGCCATGTTGGCGGCACCCCTAGGTGACATTATACCAACATTAGCCCCTGGAAAGGTTGAAGTTCTTCAGTCACCGCCTTGTAGTTGACAGTCATTCTTCCGGCAAATGTAGAGCTTGAACCATTCCATAGTTGAAACCAACAATGATCCGACAAGTTGCGAGTCGAACCAGTGCCGTCAACATGGGAAAGACAGATTGACCGCCTGTCAGGAATCTTTCCTGAGTTGTCTTGTTGATTTGACGGTCAGGTCAAGGATGACGTCAGTGGGTCCACGACAGTTTGAAGCCCTGACAGTTACCATGATGACCTACCCACGACCCGCGAAAATCGAGGCGCCGGCACCGCTCGTCGCCGCCACTACACACAGATGGTGGACACGTGTAGGAGATCGTGGGTACCCCACTACTTTGCACGAATCTCGGAGCGCTGGGGGGATAAATGCCTTGGAGACTCCGGTGAATTTTTACCGTGCCATTTCCCCTTGCCTCTTCACGCCCCTCTCGCTCGAGCTTCTCCCCACGAGACCGCAACTCCAGCGAGCCTTCCCCACCGCACTCAAACCTCCAAATGGCGAGCTCCGGCGACGAAAAGACCGCGGCGGCGGCTGCTGCGGCGGCCTCAGGCGCCAGATCTAGACCTGCAGCGGCGGCGGCAATCGATGCCATCCCGCTATCTTCCCTTCCTCCGTTCACAGAGATGAGCGCCTCGCCATCGTCTTCCTCGGCTCCGGCGGCGCCACCACCGGCCTCTTCATCCTCCTACCCTCTACCTTCAATGGGGACGGTGGATGCAGTTGTAGAGGTGGAGTCCAGCGGCGATGAGCTCGCCGCGGAAGAAGATGAACCGGCGGAGCTGGGATCCCGCTACTGGCTTCCGTCAATCGTGACGGAGGGCTTCCTCGAGGAGTTGGAAGATGGCGGATTCCTCCCGCCCAAGAAGGATTGCCATTAGCGGTTGCCGGGTGACGAATCTGTCCCGGATCCTCAAGACGGAGACAGGGTAATCCTTACTTCTCACCTTCTCTGCGGTATGGGCCTGCCGCCTTCCGCCTTCTTTAGCGCAGTGCTTTCCCACTACGGGCTGCAACCACACAACATTGCGCCCAATAGTATTTTAGTACTAGCCGGCTTCCAAGTGCTATGCGAAGGGTACTTAGGCATCCTCCCAACCGTAGAGCTTTTCAAATATTGCTTCTTGTGCCGCCGGCAAACCTTAGCCGACGACAGCTTAGCGACGTGCGGCAGTGTTACTTTCAACTGCCGCCAACCAAGCTTCTACCCCAAGACACCGTACATCGAGTCGGTGAAGCATTGGACCAGTACTTGGTTCTATTGCAAGGATATCCCGGCACCCGGTCTGACGGTGGGGATTCCTGAATTTGTGAACGGCCCGCCCTAGCACAGGGCATGCTGGACAGAGAAGTGAAAGTGCATGTGTTGCCCCATGCGTGGTTTTGGTAATTAATGATAATCCTTATGGACTAATGTTTGCATTGAGATATACTTGTAGATCTTGTCCATAGGAAATGATTGGAGTTCATGTGTTGGACTCTAGAAGATTACATGATGATCAATGCTCTACTCAAGGTTTATATGAAGAATGGTCATGTGTAGAGAAGATGAAGTGCAAGCTCAATATGATCCATCTCGAAAGATATCATTTGATTGAAGCTTGCAAAGGAGACATGAAGACGGAGCTTAGCGAGATTCTCCCATAATGGTGTATGGGGGAGCATTTAGAGTTGTCTCACCAAGCAAAGCGCAATCAAGAAAGATGTTCCAACTTGAGAGAGTCAAGATCGTCATCATCGAGCTCAAGTGGAATGCGCAAGGCAAAGGTATGATCTTGATAGGGTTTCTATTTTACCGGTCTCATGGTGTTAGTGGGAGACCGGGTTATAGGATAGACGGCGTACTATCAAGAGGGGCTCTCAAGTGAGTAACTTGATCGCATCTTTGTGGAGAGCTCAAACCTTTGCATACTTGGCATATCATCTTTCTTGGTTCTTATTTGGCTTTTATCCATGTGAGAATTTAGAGCTTGTGTTCATCCCCATACCAAGCTCTAGTTCATCAAAAACGGATTTCATTTGGATATCTTATGATGTTTTTGATGTTGGAAGATTTACCGGTTCGTCTCTTGTAGATAGGTCAAACTCTCCTCTTGTGTTATCTTCCTCACATGATGGACTATGATGTGTATATGCATGATCTTGTAGTGCTTGTGATTATCTTCGGAGCAAGCCCAAGATCATTGAAAACGGAGTCCGGATGGAAAACTTGTTGCATTCTCGGTTTTGGAAATATTACCGGTCCTCCTCGAGATAAGGTCCATACCTCAAATGTGTGATATCTCCTCCATATTTGTGACCCTTAATATTTCCAACCTCGTTATCTTTCAAACCTCGTTGTTTCATCTCGTTTGGAGTTTCCTTGCAAAAGTTATTGCATTTCAGGTTTTGCAGTTTCACTGCTTTCAGGCCGGAGTCTCCGTCTTCTGGACCGGAGCCTCCGGTCTTTGGGTTTCCCTGTCACAGAAAAGAGGTTCAGCCCCTGGTGGGGGCCGGAGTTTCCGGCCCCAGGGTCCGAAGTATCTGCCTGAGCCTCGACTTGGCTGGAAGTGGTTCACCCCGTGGTGGGGGCCGGAGTTTCCGCCCCAGACCGGAGTATCCGGTCACTTGGGCCGGAGACTCCGGTGTGAAGCTGTCTGCAACGGCTAATTTTTCTGGGAGGGGTATAAATACCCCTCCACCTACCTACAGCCAGCTCTGCTCTGCCAAACTCGATTTGCTTTCTCTCTCCTCCTTTGTTGCAAGCTCAAAACTACAAGATCTCTCAATCCCTCCACCCAAACTCGTTGATCTTTGGAGGATTGAAGGAGAAGACCTAGATCTACATTTCCACCAATCATATCTCCTCTAAGTGAGGGGAACCTTGATCTAGTTCTTGGAGTTCTTGTTGGTTCTTCTTTGTTCTTCCTCTCTTCCCCCCATAAGCATTAGTTGCTTGTTGGGATTTGAGAGTGAAGGATTTGAGCACTTGTGCTCTTGCCTTTTGCATTTGGTGCATCGGTGTGCTCTCCACGAGGATTCGTGGAAGTTGAAAGCTTGTGAACTTGTTACTCTTGGGTCTTGGACCCTAGACGCCTTTGTGGTGGTTGGACCCTTGTGTGGTCACTTGAAGCCGTTCGGGAGCCCCCAATCCCTTGTGGGTTGTGCCTCGGATTGTTGTTGAAGCCGTTCGGGAGCCCCCAATCCCATTGTGGGTTGTGCCCGGATTGTTGTTGAAAGGCTCCGGATTCCGCCTCGAAGGAATACCGATAGTGGAAGGTGAACCAAACCTTTGTGGTGCGGTTCATCGGAGAAGAGGGTGAAACCTTTGTGGTTGTTGAACCGTTGTGTCGGTTCACACCTCTCCAACGAGACGTACTCCCTTTCAAGGAGGAACTCGGGAATACATCCTCGTCTCCGCGTGCTTCGGTTATTTCTATACCCGAGCTTTTTACTTATGCACTTTACATTGTGATAGCCTTCGTGCTTGAAGTATTCTATATTGCTATCACCTTGTTGCTTGTCTTGCTTAGCATAAGTTGTTGGTGCACATAGGTGAGCCTAGTTTATTTAGGTTGTTGGCTTGTTAATTTAAACACCTAGTTTTATTCCGCAATTAGCAAGCCTAAACCGGAAAAGTTTTAATCGCCTATTCACCCCCCCTCTAGGCGACATCATTGTCCTTTCAATTGGTATCAGAGCCTGGGCTCTCTTTTTGGGCTTTACCGCCTAGAGAGTAAAAGATGTCGTTTAGGAATTAGTGCACGATCCCACTTTCATATTCGATGGCACAAATTATGATGTTTGGAAAATTCGCATGCTTAATCTTTTTAGGGCCATGGGTCCAAATTATATTAAGAGGATTGTGATGTGGGTTTTCTCCTCCAAAGGATTCCAAGAATTATCTTTAGAGGATGAGGAAAACTCTCATCTCGAGACTCTAGTTTCTAATGGTCTTATATGTGTTTTGAGCGATGTAGTTCTTGCTTCAATCATGCCTTTTCGGAACGCTCATGAGCTTTGGACCAAGCTTCAAGATATATATGAAGTGTCCAAAATTATTGAGGATGATTGTTCTCCCTCCACCTCCGGCCGTGATGAGTTCACAACTTCTTCCACTTCACCAACATGTGATTTGTCACAAGGTAATGATATGGTGAGTGGTGATAGAAATTGCATTGTGATGGTGAACTTACTATTGATTATACTTCTTCTCTATCACATTGCAATGTTCTATCTTTGGACTTAAACTCTTCTAGCACTCCAAATGTCATACATGCTAGAGTTGATAGTCCTTGCATATCATGTAATAGTTGTTTAACTAAATCTCATGATGATATGCTTCTATGTCTTGTTGCCATGAAAACAATGCTTCCATATCCTCTAGTACTTGCATGACTAACAATGTAGAGGAATCCCAACATTTGTTGGAACAAGACATGGACCTAAATGGTGCTTCAAGTATTCTTCATCCTTTCAACATTAATCATGTTTGCCTTATGGCTAAGGATTCCGAGGTGTCTCCCACCTCAAATCCAAATTGTGATGATGTGGATGAGGATTCTCATGAAGAAGGTTTTGATTTTGAATCCTTAACCAAGATGGGTGAGATGGTACTTGGTGCTCTCCCCAAAGGTAGTAAAGCTATCCCTCCTCTATGTGAAATCATTGATTATGTTACTAAGAGTAGGGAATTTATTGAGGATTTGGAAAGTCAATTTGATGAGAAATGTCAAATTGAGAGATGACTCTATACTATAGCTTCCTTGAAAGCTTCTCTTGAAGAAGAAGAGCTTAGGTCTTCTCTTGAAGAGAGACTTGAATCTCTTGATGAGTCTAATGATCTTATTATTGCTAAAATCATTAAGGAAAGAGATCATGCCCTTGCTAAATATAAAGTGCTTAAAAAGGAAAAAGTTGAATTTGGTGTTGGCAATGCTAGACTAAGTGAGGACATAGAGAGACTTGACAAAGCTCACAAGGCTTTAGAAAGTGAACACTCTCTCCTTATCAAGTCTCATGATCAACTCCAAACTCAACTATCTAAGAATGATAAGCTTGCCAAATTGTCTTCTTCCATTTCTAATATTAATGATGCTTGTGCTACTAACTCCACTTCTTGTGAAGCATCTATTTTGAAGGAGAATGTTGAGCTAAGGGCTCAACTTGAGTTGCTATCTAGCAAGTATGGGAAATTGGAAGAAAGTCATGAAAAGCTTTCTAGCTCTAATGATGATCTTCTAGCATCCCATGCTAGGCTAAAGTTAGCTCATGAGGCTATTATGTCAAAGGTAACATCTTGTGAGCCTCATGTGGACAATTGGCACAACTTCTTCTAAAATGCTTTATTGCCATGTGCTAGTCCTAGTGATTCATCCACTCACAATGTTGCTACATCTTGTGATGAATTACTTTCATTGCCTTGTTGCTCTAACAATGAAGCTTCTACTTCCTCTAGTGTTTTTGTTGATACTAACCATGTAGAGGAACTAAATGAGCTCAAGGCCCAAGTCACTTCTTTGAAGAAAGACTTGGAAAAGCGTCATGTTGGGAAGTCCACACTTGACAATATGTTGAGTGTTCAAAGACGCCCCAATGACAAGAGTGGACTTGGATTCAACTCCAATAACAAGAACAAGTCCAAGTCTATCAAGAAGAACAAGGGCCAAGAACAAGTTAAAGATTCGGCCAAGATTGTTTGCTTCAAGTGCAAAGTTGAAGGGCACCATGTTAGATCTTGCCCTTTGAAGAAGAAGGCTCTTAGTGAGAAGCAACAAGGGAAGAAGCCTCAAGTTCAAACTCAAGTTCCTCAAGTTGAAGAACGCCTCTTCCCAAGAAGAATCAAGCTACTCCTCCTCAAGTCAAGATTCCAACCAAGAAGAGAGGAGGAAGTCGATGTTGCTACCTATGCCGTGAGAAGGGTCACCTTGCTTCTTCATGCACAAATGGTACCTTATCCAACCCCATTATATTGATGATGTTATTCTCTTCGGAAGGATAAGGTTGGCAATGTGTTTGCCAAATATGTTGGTACTCAAAGTGGTGTCAAGAAAAGAACCATTTGGGTTGCCAAACCTATTGTGACTAACCTCTTAGGACCCAACTTGGTTGGGGACCAACAAGCTAAAACTTGATCAATAGGTGTTGTTGGAGGGCATTGGAGACTTGGCTACATCATGAAGAATTAAGGGATCTTCATCAATTATATTCTCTCAAGCCAAGTCATTTGGATTATATTGTTCTATCTCATATCCAATGTTCCTCCTTGCGGTAACTTTTATTTAAATCATATATACATTGAAAGTTGCTTGCACCCTTGCATGTGTTTGGTTTTGTACCTTGCTAGTGTTTGTATGTGTTGTGCTCTCTACTTACTTATCTTGAGAAATCAAGTATGTGTATGTTGGTTTGCACACCATTTACTTGTTTGAGCCTTATTGCTTTTATTTGATATCTTATCTTGTTGGCTCTCTTTTGAGAGATTAATGGACCATTCCATTTTGGAGAGTGATATGCTTCGTGCACTTCACAAACCAAAAATGTGTGTACATGAGGAATACCACTTAGTGATGATATATCATATTATCTATTCTCTATGTGGTATGTCATGCTCATGAGAAATTCAAATTCTATAATGTCCATTAATTTCTCGAGTTGGTTTTGTTTGCCTCTTGCTTTAAAGAAAATTTGGCTTATGAGCTCCACTGACATGCAAGCCTTGATAAACGAAGCTGCAGATTTGTCGGCCGAGCTGACTCGGCGGAAGGAAGAGCATACCAAGGAGCTGGAGAAACGAGACTTGGATCACGCTACCGCCCTTAACCAGCTGCAGGGTCAATTGGACAACCTTGGCCGCAACTTGGCCGAGGTGACAAAAAACGCCAAGGAGCAACAAGACCAGCTGGCTGGCAAGCTCCGCGAAGCCGAAAACAAGCTTGCCGAACATGAGAACGAGGCGGCTGCCCTCCATGAGGATATCCTTGGTAACTTTCTCACATTCACTCCTTTTCTGCTAACACCTGGCAGACGCTTAACTTTCTTGTCCACAAACTTCAGTGTCGGCAGGTCTCGGGGACTCTGCTGACACCTCTCCGCGCTCATCCCGCGTCCGCCTTGTCGGTGCATTGGTCACTCGGGCCATCGAGTCGGGAAAAGCTTTGGCCGCCAAGATCTTTCCTGGTCCTGGCCGTGCCGAAGTTGATCTCGAAGTCCTTCCAGAGCTGCTGGATAGGATTGGCACCGAGCACGAGAGCATCAAGCGATCGGCGGCACGTGGGGGCGCGAAGATTGCGCAGGATCTGGTCAAGGCTGGTATCCTGACGCCGACATCCGGCAAGCCACCGAGTTCATGCCAACGGAAGATGACGAGGGCAACCCAATCGACAGGCTAGGGGTGCTAGCGGCCGTTCAAGGATATGCTACGCGCGTAGCAAACATGGTGGATCTGACCAAGTTCTTCAAGGAACATCCTGATCCCCACCTTGCCGCCGGCGAAGCGTCCCTGACGACCCCAGAGGCAGCCCCAGGCGAAGGTGTCCAAGCCACCGAAGCAGCAGCCCCAAGCGCGGAAGAAAACTTGGCGGCAGCCCCAAGCACAGAAGACGACTTGGCGCAGCCTCAAGTGCTGCTGCTGAGCCCCTGGCGGCTGAAGACATCTTGCCGGAAGGCGACGCCAGCCCCCAGTAGACCCTAGGATCTTCATGTAATAACCCGTAGTTTAGGGAATAGAAAGGGGCTAAATTGGATTTGTGCATTTGCATAGCATGCATCTGAAAACACGGGAAAATTTAAAAAAAATTCAATGAAGTCATAGAGTGTTCAACCACCACTCGAAAGGCTAGTTGAGAATGTCGTTAGTTGACGAGTAACTAAAAACTTGGAACCAAACTTGTGAAACTTACATCGAGGTTTCGCTGATGTTGGTGGATTAGACTTAGTCATCAACGTTAGTGTGATAAACTTCAACCTAATCTCATATATTCTCAAATAATTTGATCCTAAGTAATAATACGACAATCTATAAAACAAATGATGCGTATGATCTACATCATTAATCGAATAAATACATATCTTAAAGAAATAAAAAAGTAGGAATATTTGGAAGGAGGATAAAAGACTAAACTAAATATTAATCTAGATCTACTTATTCTATCAAGACTATCTTGTCTTCTTATCTCCTAATCTTCTTGAAGTTATACAATAAGAGAAGCATCCCAAGAAAGGAGGTAAAGTAATAAGAAGATTCTGAAGAAGGATTTCTTTGGATGGCATAGAAGTGCTATGCCATACCATCATTGAGAATTTGGAAACTCTTCTATCATAATTTGTTCTTAACAATATCTCTAGAAAGAGTGTGATATTCTAATGTTAGTGTTATATAGAAGTAGTTTGGTAACAAGTCTTATAACCTTGTTAACAAATCACTTTTGTATGCTCAAACAATTGAGTATCATATACAAATAGACAGAAGGTCATATTACCAAGTAATCTTAGCCATTTGAATATCAAAGGTAATTTGGTGTTCTTCTTATATTCATAAGGCAATTGGATGACATAAATACACCACACTACAACTTAGGCAACATATTCAAGTTTCTATATAAGAGAGTCACATGGAGATTTATGGTGTTTCTCCAAGAGTATGACTATCATGGAGAAAGTAAAGCCCAAAGCATAAAACCATATAATCAACACCCATATTTGACCATCACATGAGTTAACTCTCAAATTCATGTGAGAGGAGAAGTTCCATATGATAGGAGATCACAAGTTCATCTTGTGATAAGACCATTTGGTTTGTTCAAGAATTTATTCTCAAGATGACATAAATCTGGAAATGTGGTAAATGGAATCACATGGACTATTTAGTCAGCAGTTGTTTTCACAATTTGCTTCCACACACTAAAGCAATCATTCCTACTTAAAAGGAGTGAATCAATATCTTCAAAATGAGTTATGGAATCAAGCAAGATTCTACTCTTATCATTTTATCTATTTATCTAGCCATAAGACCTGACCTCAGGCAGGATACCTATACTTGTGCATCCATAGATATCTAATCATGTCTTCACATGATTTAGTTGTCAGGTATCACAAGTCAAAGTCACTAGGGCAATATTTTGTGCTTGACATGGATTTGAGTTGAAACACTGTGTCTACTCGTTGTAGTCATCACAGTAAATAAATCATGCATATATTGCTGGACAACCAATTGGTGTTGTACATAAATTAAGAAAGCACTCTAAACAATATTGAATAAACATCTGGAGTTGAAGTCAAGCAAGAAACTATCTATAGTATTTGAAAATAACAAGTATTCATAGAATAAACAACAAAGCAATATATTTTCATGTTACTAAAATAATGCTCAACAAAATGGAGGTGCTAAGATACATATTTTAAAAAGAGAAATAAATCTAATTATGTTCAAATAATGAATGAATTCAAAATACACAGAAGAGTAAAAATTCTAGTTCAAAGTAAACTCATTTGTGCAATTTTGAATCTCCCAGGACTTTTCTGTAAAAGGTTCTGTTACAAAATGGTCCTCAAAGCATTTAAAACAGGAGCCAGGGGTCTGTTAACAGTGTTACTGCATTATCTCAGAAACCTAGGGGGTTTTCTGCAAATTTGCTTTTCTAGCCTTTCTTCTTCCTCCGGCCAGAAGGACGCCGCTGTGCCGTGCCACCTCCTCTGTGCTTGCCTACTCAAGAGGATAAGAAGGAGAAGACGTCCCCATCTTACTCTCCATCGCCTCATCTCTCTCTCTTGCTCTCTCTCACGAAATCAAGCAGGAAAATCCTAACCCTAGTTCTTCGGGCCACCGTCGTATGCCGCCGATTCCGACCTCGCCGCGCCGTGTGGAGTAGCTGGGGAGAATCTCCGTTCCTTTCTCGTCATCTTCGTCGACTCCTGCGTGCTGGAACGCACGGGAGCCGCCGTATTGAGTCATCTTCCCCAAGTCCGGCCGCCGCGGCGTGCGGAGGTTTCTGACGCCGTCCGTCCACACCTTGCCGTTTCGAGACCATCTATGTGCTCATGGTGAGCCTACGCATCCTCCAGTACCTTTCGTTTGCTCCAATTCGAGTTCTCCGTACGTCGTCTCCGCCGCCGCGGGAGCTCGCCGTTGTGCAAGCTCCGGTGACCATTTTGGAGCGGCGCCGCCCGCAATAGGTTCTGCTATGTCTACTCTAGCTAGTATGCGCACAAACATCTTCCAATTTGGTCCCGATCGATGAAATCATGCTCGAGATGGGATGAACTCCATTGCTGACGTCATGCTGACGTCAGCCGGCCAATCAGATCATTTCCTGCTAATTTCCGTTAGTAAATAATTCCAGAAAATGATTTAAATTGCTTAACTTTGAAATTTTCATAATTATATCAACTCAGCTCAGAATAATACAAATAATAAATCAAAATTATCATAAAAATAAAATCTATTTGTTTGTATAAATAAAATACTTGTTGGACTAAATTTCAATCATTCTTAAATTGAAACAATAATGTGCTTCTTATTTGAAATATGAAGTGAATTTTAAATTCTATTTTGGATTCATTTCAAATTCATTTAATTTTCTTCTTATGTCTAAATTTCCAAATTTGAATTTATGATTCAATCATAACATGTCATACATCATGTCCATTTGAGAGTTCCATGTGTAAACATGAATTATTAATATTCCAATACTAGGTTAGATGAAATGATCTAATCCGCAAGTAAAATCTTTGTAAAAGATGCTTACTTAATGTCAAAATAAAATCTCTACTTAGTAAATATGATCACCATTATTACTAGTATTAATATTGGATTAACTTTCTGTTATAATCTATTTCATTTAAGTCAATATCCAAAAAAATAAGAGATGTAACATAAAATGATGTTACTTATTTCTTTTACGTCTATGTGTGATACTTAATTACTAAATGAACTTAAAAAGTGGTTGCTCTTAATATTTGATAATACTTTGTCAGTTAAATAAAAGTGATACTCACTTAAAGACATGAAGGCATCACATTCTAAGTAATCACTAGTCCCAACTCATAATCAACTTAAGCATTTATAACATCATCTAAAGGTGATGAAACAATCTACGCTAAGCTACGACGATGTTATCAAAGTATTGCTTATGACAAAACTTCCCTAGTTAAAGTGTGGGTAGGTCTAGGGTATTTTGCGATGCATCTCATACTTATGCACAATAGCATATTGCTTCTTCAAACATTAGTCCTTACTGGACCAATGACGCTTTTTCCAGATTTGGAGTCTTTATTATATCGAAGACATTGGCTGCATAATCTTGCAGTAAAAAAGGCAAGTTCACTCTTGCTCATGTCCTACTTGATTATGTTTTATCAAAGTAATTGCAAAGTAATATGGTTTATCATTGCATGAAAAAGGAAAACTTATTTTGGAATGATGTGAATTGCTATATATATTGTGGGCTGGCAGATGGAACCATGGTATGATGTGGTTGGTGGAGGTTCCATTTGCATGGTATTGTATTACATAGGACTTAATCACCAATGCCGTCAGTGTTCTTGCGCCGTAAATGAAGCATTGACCATAAGATCTGGTATGGGCCGGGAAAATCATTCCGTGACTTCTTCCTTTCGCATGTCAACGGACTGCCAGTCCCGTAGGCTGTAGATCTTGCGGGACTACATGCACATGGGTGGGATCCCTTAATTCCCACGGTTTCTGGGGTCTACGATGGATTGTAGGGGTTGTCTGGAACGGTCTATCTGTATGGTATAGGGGAGGACTTTGGGTCCGGATCGGTCTACCATCAGATATAGGGGAGGACAGACCTACAAAAGGGTGGGCATGCAGGGTCGCGGAGAAGCATTATGAATGGTTTGGATCGTCAGCTGGGCCCCTCACCAAAGGAAGTGTGGACAGGAAAGTATACCTAGATGTGCAACAAGGTCTGGTCTCTTATGGGTAAAGTAACGCACCTCCGCATAGTGTAAAAAATGTGACATGTTACTCCTTGTTCCGGGAAGGAGCTGCGAACGCTGCAGCAAAGGAACTCCATGAAGTTCTAGCACCTGTGAATGGATGACGGGCATAGTTTTCTGAAGATAAAATGGATCTTTTCCTAAAAATGTTTACAAAGATATGCATGTTCATCCATGACCTTTTGGTATGGATGGTAGCTAGTGCATAAAACACCTTATTCCTGTTATATGAACTTGCTGAGTAATGCTTGTGTTGCTCACCCTTTCCTCCATTGACCCCCTGCTTAGATTATTGGAGACAGTCGAGGAAGGATATGAATCCATGATGATGTTGGTGAGGTCTTCGACAAGGAGTTAAATCAACCTGGTGGAGTCTGTTGACGGATGAGTGGCGACAACACTCCAGTGGTGGACACGTCGACTATAATGCTTACAGACAAGACGTCTATTCTTGGAAGGAGAAGCACAACTCTAGACAAGAAGATTCCAGATGGGTAGATAGGGCTGTGACAACAGTAGTAGTGGATTAGGTGTTAAGGTAGAGCTGATATGCAGCTTAGTGCTACGACTTGAGTCTTTCTGGAGTTTTATTTGCACGAGATCTTCTTCTCCTTGTAAAGGAAGTTCTCGAGATTTTGTATTGAATAGTATTGTAATCCTATAGTGTTACCTTGGACCAGCTATGTTTCTGTTGTACCACTCTGAGGGATGTAATATTTACGGATAGGTCTTTCCGTGAGTATTATATCAACGACTTGTACACTACAACATGCAGTGGTGTGCGTGGTCGCCACACTTCATTTTACCTTGGCGGCCTCATTGACATGTACTCCTGCACAATCATTAAGTAGATGCGTTACGCTGTAATGCGAAAAAAACTTAACTTATTTGTGTAACATTATTTTTGTACGGGCCAACTTTTTGTGCTACACTTGACGGTAGTCTTATTTTATTAAGTGGCCCGTCTAAACAAGTACTTGTGCTTATGTATTTAACTTTTCATATGCCGGCAGTACCTCATCACAGTTACTTTGGTTGTGCCAACTAGGCGCAATACCAAATAGTTTAGACACAGAGACCAAAGCCGGCATTTTGGTGCCAACTACATACTACTAGGCGACCCGTACATAGGCAAACAAATAATCAGGTTTAGACGGTGCAAAAGTTGTTTGCGTTTAGATGTTGCCGACAGGCGGCACATGTCAAATAACGTTGGAACCACTGGCACAGGCCGAAAACTTGGGTAACAATTTGACATGAAAAATATGATGACAAGAAAAGACAAAAGATGGCATGTTCTCAAAACAGGATGAGCAAACCACAGACTTTTATTTCATGATCATAGTGTACTTATTACAATGGATAATTGCTAAGTGTAAAAAGGACGTAGCTGCTCAATGTTCCATGGACGCTTAGTTTCGTCATATTGGTCGTCAACTCTACGCTTGCGCTTGCGTCCTCTGTTCTTCTTGTAAGCATCTCGTATGTCCATCAAGTAATTGGATCCATTGAGAAGTGCCTTGCTGACCACAAAAGGTCCTTCCCATGGCGTGGATAACTTATGTAAGCCCTTCCTATCTTTGATTAGGCGGAGGACTAGGTCACCTGCCTTGAAGCAGCGTTTCTTGACCCTGCGGCTATGATAGCGGCGCAGGTTTTGCTGATAAATGGTGGATCTCGCCAAGGCAACGTCTCGCTCTTCGTCAAGGAGGTCCAGTGCGTCATGTCTTGCATCTTCTGCGTCTTCTTCGACGTAGGCTTGGATCCTGGGGAATCGAACATCATGTCGGATGGCAGTACAGCTTCTGCACCATAGACTAGGAAGAAAGGGGTAAGCTTAGTTGATCTGTTTGGAGTTGTTCGCAAGCTCCAAAGGACATATTGCAACTCGTCGACCCAAGCCCCTGCCGCCCTGTGCAATGGTACTTCGAGACGAGGTTTCAACCCCTGTAGGACCAAACCATTTGTACGCTCTACTTGACCGTTTGCCTGAGGGTGCGCAACAGAAGCTAGATCTAGACGAATGCCATGCTGGTGGCAGTACTCCTCGACTTCGCCTTGGGAGAGGTCCGTGCTGTTGTCGGTGATGATGCTATGAGGCACCCCGAACCGAGAGATTATTCCCCACAGGAAGTTGGCGGCGGTGGCGCCGTCAAGCTTTTTGATAGGCTTAGCTTCAACCCATTTGGTGAACTTGTCTACGGCCACAAGCAAGTGTGTGTAGCCGCCAGGTGCCGTCTTGAATGGGCCAACCATGTCCAAGCCCCAGACTGCAAAGGGTCAGGTGATGGGTATGGTTCTGAGCTCTTGAGCCGTCATCTTTGGTTGTCGAGCATATAGCTGGCAACCCTTGCATGTCCTTACGACCGTTTCTGCGTCCTGTTTTGCCGTCAGCCAGTAAAACCCTTGGCGGAAGGCTTTGGCGACAAGCGACAAGGATGATGCATGGTGCCCACAGTCTCCAGAGTGTATCTCGTCCAGCAATTCTCTGCCTTCTTCAGGCAAAATGCATCGCTGGTATATTCCTGAAGTGATGCGCTTGTATAGCTCTCCATTGATTATCGTGAACGCCTTGGCTCTTCTTATGATCTGACGTCTCAGAACCTCGTCATCCGGCAATTTCTGCTCAGCCAGGAAGTCCATGTATGGCGTCGTCCAATCTGGCTTGACCAGGTAGACGGCGTAACTGGCTTCCTCCACAGGCTCTGCGGATTCAGGGTCGAGGATGTCGGCTCCTTTGATGGATGGCTTGTAAAGGTGTTCCAGGAAAACGTCCCTTGGGACTTTTTTGCGCTCAGAGCCGAGTCTAGCCAATGTGTTGGCTGCCTCATTCTGCGCTCTTGGGATGTGACGGACCTCGTACCCTAGGAAGCACTTTGCAAATTCGTCAACAGTAGCGCGGTAAGCCGTCATGGTGGCGCTTTTGGTGTCCCACGTGCCGCGTATCTGCTGTGCCACCAAGTCTGAATCTCCGTAGCATAGGATTCTTTGGACGCCAATCTCCTTGGCTAGGTGTAACCCGTGCAAGAGCGCTTCGTATTCGGCAACGTTGTTGGTTGCTTTGAAGTGTATCTGGAGCACGTAGCTCATCTTGTCTCCTTGCGGGTTTCTCAGAACGACGCCAGCCCCAGACCCTTGCAGCATCTTTGATCCGTCAAAGTGCATGATCCAGTATTCCGACTCAGGGAGGGGGACATCGTTCGCTCCTTCTGTCCAGTCTGCCACGAAGTCAGCCAGGGCTTGAGATTTGATGGCGTTCCTGGGCTTGTATGCAATGTCGAAGGCGGCGAGCTCGATGCCCCACTTGGCAACTCGGCCTGTAGCGTCGGCATTGTTGATAATGTCTCCCAGGGGTGCCTTGCTCACCACAGTTATTGAGTGTTCCTGGAAGTAGTGCCTAAGCTTCCTGGCGGCGAAGAATACGCCGTAGATCAGTTTCTGGTAGTGCGGGTAGCGTTGTTTGGATGGAGAGAAAACTTCACTGATGAAGTAGATGGGGCGCTGTTTGGAAACATCTGCGCCTTCTGGCTTTCAATCTACCACCAAGACTACGCTAATAACCAAGTTGGTTGGTGATATATAAAACATCATTGGTTCTTCTGACTGGGTGATACGTCTCCAACGTATCTATAATTTCTGATGTTCCATGCTTATATTATGCCAATTGCTACATGTTTTATATACACATTATATCATTTTGATGCATTTTCTGGGACTAACCTGTTAACAAGATGCCACAGTGCCAGTTCCTGTTTTCTGCTGTTTTTGGTTTCAGAAAAGTTGTTCTGGAAATATTCTCGGAATTGGACGAAACAAAAGCCAAAGTCCCTATTTTTCTGACACGTTCACGGAGTCTGAAGGAGAGACGAAGGGAGGCTGTGGGCCGTCCTCACCACGTGGCGGTGCGCCCCCACCTTCTGCCGCGCCGTGACGTGGTGAGGGGCCCACAGGCCTCCACCGACGCTGCCCCTTCGCCTATATATTCATCTATTCGGGAAAACCCTAAATACCCGAGTCATATTCCACGAAAAGTTCCAGAGCCGCCGCCGCCATCAACCCTAACTCGGGAGGGTTCTGAAGCTCTTCCCGGCACCCTGCCGGAGAGGGGAATCATCACCGGAGGGCTCTACATCGCCATGCCTGCCTCCGGAGTGATGTGTGAGTAGTTCATCTTTGAACTATGGGTCCATAGCAGTAGCTAGATGGTTGTCTTCTCCTCTTGTGCCATCATGTTTAGATTTTATGAGTTGCCTATCATGATCAAGATCACCTTATTGTAATGCTACATGTTGTGTTTGCTGGGATCCGATGAATATTGATACTATGTCAAGTTGAATACTGAATATTATGTCTATGTTATTTATGATCTTGCATGCTCTCTGTTACTTGTTGAAACTCTGGCCAAGTGAATGCTTGTGACTCCAAGAGGGAGTATTTATGCTAGATAGTGGGTTCAGTCTCCATTGAATCTGGGGGAGTGACAGCAACCCCTAAGGTTGTGGATGTGTTGTTGCTACTAGGGGTAACCTAATGATGCTTTGTCTAAGGAAGAATGTGTTGTTTACATTATGCACTTTACTTAATGCAATTGTCTGTTGCTTGCAACTTAATACCGAAAGGGGTACGGATGTTAACCTAAGGTGGACTATTTAGGCACAGATGCATGCTGGATAGTGGTCTGTGTACTTTGTCGTAATGCTCAAATGAATCTCATAGTAGACACCACAACTTGCACATGCATGTTATGCACTTATCAATATTGTCAATTGCCCAGCTATAATTTGTTTACCCAGCATGTTAGTTATTTATTATGGACAGACACCACTAGTGAACTGTGGACCCCAGTCCACCCTTTTACATCTGAAATACAACCTACTACAATCATTGTTCTATTTCATTCTCTGCAATTAAACATCATTTTCCATACAACACTGTTAATCCTTTGTTTTCAGCAAGCCGGTGAGATTGACACCCTCACTGTTTCGTTGGGGCAAAGTAGTTTGATTGTCTTGTGTGCAGGTTCCAAGTCAACCGTCGGAACCACCCCATCGACGCAGCAAGTTTTCTGGCGCCGTTGACACCTTCAGAAGTGTCTTCATCTCCTACTGGTTCGATAACCTCGGTTTCTTACTGAGGGAAGACTTGCCGCTACACTCATCAAACCTTACTCTTGGGGTCTCCCAACGACGTGTGGTTTACACGCATCAAGCAAGTTTTCTGGCGCCGTTGCCGGGGAGATCAAGCCTTCTGTTAGGGGAGTCTCTCACTTCCAATCTCTTTACTTTGTTATTGTCTTGCTTAGTTTATTTTTATTTTGTATTTTGTCTTGTTTGCTCTCTTTATCAAAAAAAAAAATTGTTACTTGTTTTATTTTTTGTTATTTCGGCCTAGTCTTGTTTTTGCTAAAATGAATACCCCTGAAGTTGAAGTTCGTTCGTTTAGGCAACAAGGGGGAGAAAGTTTGAAAGATGCTTGGTATAGGATAAGTGATGCTCATCATAGATGGACTAAAAAATATTCTACCTTGATCCTTCTTAGGAATTTTTATGTTGGTGTCACTAGTTGGTATAGGTATGTTCTGGACACTCTTATAGGGGGTAATTTTCTGGGTACTCCTGCCTTGGAAGCTTGCAATTTGATTGAAAGTTTGGTAGGGATACCACCTATTAAGATATTAAAACTGAGATTACTTTGGAAGATGTTATAAAGAAGTTGGATGCTATGGAGAAAAACTTGCCAAATTTTCTTGAAAATGTTAGTAAGGCTAATGAATCAATAGTAAGCATGAATGAAAGAATCGTGTTTTAGAGGCTAGTAATACTCATGATACTCAAAATCATAGAATTGGTGAGTTAGAGGAGGCTATGGAAACGTTAAGTTCGACTTTTTCTTCTCTTAAAACTAGAGGGAGAAGGCCTTTGTGGGTAAAGAGCAAAAGTTTATTTATGTTCCCAAGATGCCTAAGCCAAAGCCTCCTAGTGCGCTTAAAATTGATAAAACCTTTAGTACAATTAATGGTACTTACACATTGGAACATCTTCAGGATACCTAAAGTACCTATTGTGACAAGTTTTGTTTTGGAAGCCTTTGGTGATTTGGATCTTCTTCACTTGGAAACACTTGATTTTCACTTTCTGCGCCTAGCTGAAAGGCGTTAAAGAAAAGCGCTTATGGGAGACAACCCATGTTTTTATTTCTGCAATTTTTCTTTTTCTTTGAGTCAAGGAGCTTGCTTACTTCTGTAACAACTCCTTTGTATCTTTATTTTATTGCATTGTTGTGCCAAGTAAAGCCTTAATAGAAAGTTGATGCTAGATTTGGATTTCTGCGCAGAGACAGATTTTTGCTGTCCACCGTTTTGAGCTGTACGCACTCCAGAAAAATCCAAAATTCTGAAAAAATTCAGGCGTGATCCTCATATATGTACGCAACTTTCATTAATTTGGACTTTTCGCATCTGAGCAACTTAAGTGCCTCGAAAAAATTCGTCTTTCCAGACTGTTCTGTTTTTGACAGATTCTGCCTTTTGATTTGCATTCTCTCTTTTACTGTGTTTGAGTGGATTTCTTTGCTCCACAAAATATCAGTGGCTGTAGCTAATGTCCAGAAGTGTTGAGATGATTGTGTCATCACAGAATATGTGAATTTTTGATTATGCACTAACCCTCTAATGAGAATTATTCTAAGTTTGGTGTGAAGGAAGTTTTCAAGGATCAAGAGAGAAGGATGATATGATATGATCAAGAAGAGTGAAAAGCCTAAGCTTGGGGATGCCCCCATGGTGCATCCAAGCATATTTCAAGAAGACTCAAGCGTCTAAGCTTGGGGATGCCCAAGGCATCCCCTTCTTCATCAACAACTTATCAGGTCATCTCTAGTGAAACTATATTTTAATTCTTTCACATCTTATGTGCTTTACTTGGAGCGTCTGTGTGCTTTTATTTTTGCTTTGTTGTTTTATTTTCTGAATAATTGGATCCTAGCATTCTTGTGTGGGAGAGAGACACGCTCCGCTTTTTCATGTGAATACTCGTATTCTTCACTTATATTTGTTGAGTATTCTTAACTAGCTACTGCAATGCTTTTAGCTCCGTTTTTCATGCATCTCTTGTTCAGAGCTGTTAGTTCTTGTAGAGAAGTACTCTCTTGTTTCATTTTGTATTATTTGGAGAGTTTTGTGTTGAAATAAGTTGATTGGTGTTTGGTTGGAAACAGAAACTGTACATGTAGTAGGTATATTGAAAAGACATCATCTAGTACATTGTTGTCTTGGATAATTTGATACTTTGCAATTGTTTTGAGCTCTCAAGTAGATCATGTTTAAGCTCTTGCATCATGTAGTTAAAGCCTATTAGTGGAGAACTACCGTAGAGCTTGTTGAGACTTGGTTTGCATGTTTGTATCTCTAAGGTCTAGATATTTTCTGGTAAAGTGTTTGAGCAACAAGGAAGACAGTGTAGAGTCTTATAATGCTTGCAATATGTTTTTATGTAAGTCTTGCTGTACCGGTTGATATCCTGTGTTTGCTTCAAACAACCTTGCTAGCCTAAACTCTGTACTGAGAGGGAATGCTTCTCGTGCATCCAAACCTTGAGCCAAAACCCATGCCATTTGTGTCCACCATAACTACCTATTATGTGGTATTTCCTGCCATTCCAAGTAAATACTTCATGTGCTACCTTTAAACTATTCAAAACTTTATTACTCCTTATTTGTGTCAATGTTTTATAGCTCATGAGGAAGTTTGTGGCGTTTACTCTATCACCTTGTCATTTACTCATGACAGACTTTCACCAATGGACTAGTGGCATATACATCCGCTTATCCAATAACTTGCAAAAAGAGCTGGCAAATGGGGTGCCCAGTCCCAATTAATTACAACTATAACTGTTGATTCTCTTCACATGTTTGCCAATGATTTATCAAAAGCAAATTTCAAAATGTTAAACTTTCAAATAGGCACTCCTCCATGGTATGTGATTGTTGGAAGGCACCCGAGGATTCGGTTAGCCATGGCTTGTGTAAGCAAAGGTTGGGAGGAGTGTCATACCAATTTATAAATATGCATGTGTAAACAAAAGAGAAGAGGGATGATCTACCCTTGGGTAGAAATAACGTCCTTCATGGGAGCCGCTCTTGAAAGTCTGGGTGATAAGGGGGATAGAGTGCCCACTGCCATTCGTTGACAACAACAAACACCTCTCAAAAACTTACTTTATGCTCTCTATATGATTTCAAAAACCTAAAAAGCTCTAGCACATGATTTAATCCCTGCTTCCCTCTGCGAAGGGCCTTTCTTTTACTTTATGTTGAGTCAGTTTACCTACTCCTTTCTATCTCAGAAGCAAACACTTGTGTCAACTTTGTGTGCATCAATTCTTATATGCTTACTTATTGCACTTGTTATATTACTTTGTGTTGACAATATCCATGAGATATACATGTTGAAAGTTGAAAGCAATTGCTGAAACTTAAATCTTCCTATGTGTTGCTTCAATGCCTTTATTTAGAATCTATTGCTTTATGAGTTAACTCTTATGCAAAGCTTTTTGATGCTTGTCTTGAAAGTACTATTCATGAAAAGTTTTTGCTTATATGATTCAGTTGTTTACTCTTTATCTATTTGTTAGCAAACTATAGACCATTGCTTTGAGTCACTTCATTCATGAGCCTTGCAATATTATTTGATCAAGATTGTGTGAAGCATGTCTCCTCAGAAATTATTTTGTTGTTATCGTTTTACCTACTCGAGGACGAGTAGAACTAAGCTTGGGGATGCTTGATACGTCTCCAACGTATCTATAATTTCTGATGTTCCATGCTTATATTATGCCAATTGCTACATGTTTTATATACACTTTATATCATTTTTATGCATTTTCTGGGACTAACCTATTAACAAGATGCCACAGTGCCAGTTCCTGTTTTCTGCTGTTTTTGGTTTCAGAAAAGTTGTTCTGGAAATATTCTCGGAATTGGACGAAACAAAAGCCAAAGTCCCTATTTTTCTGACACGTACACGGAGTCCGAAGGAGAGACGAAGGGGGGCTGGGCCGTCCTCACCACGTGGCGGCGCGGCCCCACCTTCTGCCGCGCCGTGACGTGGTGAGGGGCCCACGGCCTCCACCGACGCCGCCCCTTCGCCTATAATATTCATCTATTCGGGAAAACCCTAAATACCCGAGTCATATTCCACGAAAAGTTCCAGAGCCGCCGCGCCGTCAACCCTAACTCGGGAGGGTTCTGAAGCTCTTCCCGGCACCCTGCCGGAGAGGGGAATCATCACCGGAGGGCTCTACATCGCCATGCCTGCCTCCGGAGTGATGTGTGAGTAGTTCATCTTTGGACTATGGGTCCATAGCAGTAGCTAGATGGTTGTCTTCTCCTCTTGTGCCATCATGTTTAGATCTTGTGAGCTGCCTATCATGATCAAGATCATCTTATTGTAATGCTACATGTTGTGTTTGCTGGGATCCGATGAATATTGATACTATGTCAAGTTGAATACTGAATATTATGTCTATGTTATTTATGATCTTGCATGCTCTCCGTTACTTGTTGAACTCTGGCCAAGTGAATGCTTGTGACTCCAAGAGGGAGTATTTATGCTAGATAGTGGGTTCAGTCTCCATGAATCTGGGGGAGTGACAGCAACCCCTAAGGTTGTGGATGTGCTGTTGCTAGGGGTAACCTAATGATGCTTTGTCTAAGGATGAATGTGTTGTTTACATTATGCACTTTACTTAATGCAATTGTCTGTTGCTTGCAACTTAATACCGGAAGGGGTACGGATGTTAACCTGAAGGTGGACTATTTAGGCACAGATGCATGCTGGATAGCGGTCTGTGTACTTTGTCGTAATGCCCAAATGAATCTCATAGTAGACACCACAACTTGCACATGCATGTTATGCACTTATCAATATTGTCAATTGCCCAGCTGTAATTTGTTTACCCAGCATATTAGTTATTTATTATGGAGAGACACCACTAGTGAACTGTGGACCCCGGTCCATTCTTTTACATCTGAAATACAACCTACTGCAATCATTGTTCTCTTTCATTCTCTGCAATTAAACATCATTTTCCATACAACACTGTTAATCCTTTGTTTTCAGCAAGCCGGTGAGATTGACACCCTCACTGTTTCGTTGGGGCAAAGTAGTTTGATTGTCTTGTGTGCAGGTTCCAAGTCAACCGCCGGAACCACCCCATCGACGCAGCAAGTTTTCTGGCGCCGTTGACAACTTCAGAAGTGTCTTCATCTCCTACTGGTTCGATAACCTCGGTTTCTTACTGAGGGAAGACTTGCCGCTAAACTCATCAAACCTTACTCTTGGGGTCTCCCAACGACGTGTGGTTTACACGCATCACTGGGTGCAACCAGGATTGGGGCAGACGTTAATGCGGCCTTGAGTTGATGCAAGGCGGCATCCGCTTCGTCTGTCCACTCAAAGTTGTCAGATTTCTTCAATAGCCGGTAGAGGGGCATTGCCTTTTCTCCTAGGCGACTGATGAACCGACTGACGGCTGCAGCTGAGCCAGCAAGGCGCTGCACGTCCTTCGGACAACGTGGTCTGGCAATGTTGAGAATAGCTCGGATTTTCTCCGGATTGACCTCAATCCCTCGTTCGGAAATAATGAAGCCAAGCAGTTTGCCGGCAGGGACTCCAAAGACACACTTCTTTGGATTGAGCCTCAATCTATACGATTGGAGATTATCGAAGGTTTCTCGCAGGTCATCCAGCAAATCCGCTTTTGCGAGACATGACGGCAATGTCGTCAATGTAGGTGTGAACATTGCGGCCAATTTGCTCGTTCAGGCATCTTTGCATGCACCGCTGGTATGTTGCACCAGCGTTCTTTAGGCCAAAGGGCATCGTAACATAGCAGAAGGTTCCGAAAGGGTGGTGAACGACATCTTCAGCTGGTCCGACTTTCGCATTTTGATTTGGTGGTACCCTGAGTACGCGTCCAAAAAACAAAGTAGCTCGGAGCCGGACGTGGAATCTACGACCTGATCTATACGTGGTAAAGGGAAGTGGTCTTTTGGACAACACCTGTTTAAACCGGTGTAGTCGATGCAAAGCCTTAGATCTTTATTAGGTTTTGGAACCATTACAGGATTTGCCAACCAATCAGCCTATTTCACCTCCCTAACGAATTTTGCCTCCTGCAGCTCGAGGAGCTCCTTTCCTATCGCCCTCCTTTTCTTCTCCCCCTGCCGCCTTATGCTCTGCTTGACTGGCTTAGATCCTTCAAAAACATTGAGAGAGTGCTCGACAAGTTCCCTGGGTACACCTGGTATGTCAGCGGATGACCATGCGAAGATGTCCCCGTTCTCACGGAGGAACCTGACGAGCGCGCTTTCCTATGCGCTATCTAAGGCGGACCCAATGGTGACTTGCTTGGAGTTGTTGCCAGGCACCAGGTCAACCTTCTTTGTTTCCTCAGATGCTTTGAAGGAGGTCTTGCTTTCAGCGGTTTTCAGGGGATCTGGCAGCTGTGACGTGTCTACTTCCTTCTTTAACAGCTCCAATTCTTCAGCGTGGAGGACAGCTTCGGCAAAGGCGGCGTTGCCACGCTCGCATTGCTTTGCTTTCTCGAAGTCGCCATTGACGGTGATTGTACCATTGGGTCCAGGCATCTTCAACTTGCTGTAGATGTAACATGGCCTGGCCATGAACTTGGCGAAAGCTGGCCGTCCAAATATACAGTGGTAAGTACTCTTGAAGGGGACTACTTCGAAACGGAGATACTCAGTGCGATAGTTCATCTCTGTCCCGAAAGTAACCTCCAATTTGATGCTTCCCATGGACTTGGCCTGCCTCCCCGGAACAATGTCATGAAACTTGACCTTGCTGTAGTCAAGCTGGCCTTCCGTCAAGTTCATGCGGCGCAGGGTATCTTCGTACATGATGTTGAGGCTGCTGCCTCCATCCATCAGTACCTTCGTGAGCCTGAAGTTGTCGACAATCGGGTCGATGACGAGGGCGTACTTGCCGGGACTTGGAACGCGGTGTGGGTGATCTTCCCTATCCCAGGTGATGGGCATCTCGGACCAGTTCAAGTATTGTGGGACGTCTGGCACCGTGGCGTTGAGCTCACGAAGTTCCGCCTTTTCCTCTTTTGCCGACGGAGTTCCCAGGAAGCAGACCAACTGGCCATGCACCTTGGGGTATTTCTTCTCCTTTGTTGGCGGCTTGGGATGTTCGTCCTCCGACATGGACATGTCGTCCTCGTCCTCTCCCTTTCTTGCCTTCTCAGCTTTCTTCATCTTTTTTTGGCTTCCAGCCTACCTCGGGGTCCTTCTTTGCGTCGTCCAGGAATCTGCACTCCCCGAACGTGTGGTTGACTTTGCCTTGTCCGGCCTGGATGGGGCAGGGCATTGCTTTTGCCTGCTCGTACGTCATGGGCTGCTTGTTTGGGCCAGCATCTTCTGCCTTCCCATTCCACTTGCGGTTGTTGCCTTTGCCTTTGAAGGCGACAACAACTTCACCGGATGTGCCGGCTTTGTCTTCCTGGGGAGATTTTCGCTTGTTGTTGTTGCGTCTTCCTGGCGCCAAGTCGAGGACGCCTTCTGGATCCCGAGCATCGTCGTCTGCCTGTGCGTACGTAGAGGCAACCTCCAGCATAACCCCAAGGTTTTTCACCTACATGCGCACTAGTTTGTGTCGAAGGCTAGAGCCTTTTAGCAAACCAGTGGTGAAGGCATGAATGGCTTGGTTGTCATCTACGTTTCGCAACTTGCCTTTGTCTGTATCCATCTTGCCAGAAAGGATGTTGCCGACTCGTCGCGACCTTGCACGCATTGCGTTAGATCTGTGTAGGTCTTTGGTCGGTTGTGCGTGCCTTGGAAGTGCTGGGTGAAGACCCGCTCCATGTCACGCCAACTGTGAACCGACTTTTCTGGCAAGTTCTCGATCCAGCTTCTGGCAGTTCCTTCAAGCATCAGGGGGAGAAAACGTGCAGCCATGAGACCATCGCCGCCGGCAATCTGGACTGCCAGCGCGTAGTCCGACAACCATGAGTTTGGCTTGTCCTGGCCATTGTACCTTGGGCAGCTTTTTGACACGGATGTCATGTCCCTAGGGACCTGCACGCTGCGGATGGCAGGACCAAAGCACTCAGGGCCGATGTACGACTGTTCTTTTCCCGCCTTAATGTCATTGAGCCTGTGTCGTGCGTCTTCCGGCTCGAGCTGCCTGTTGTATCTGTCAACATGCGGCTCGTCCTGCGCTGCTCGGCTTCTGCCAAGCCTATGCTCATCACGTCCACCCTCGTGCCTGGGCGCGGGAGGTGGGGAACGTGTTCGCTCCCTGCTTCATCTTGGCGGAGGTGGGTCATTGCGGCTGCCACCGCCTCTTGGCTGGTGGTTGTTTTCCCGGCTGCCGCCTTCGTTGTTTCTAGGCGGAGGAGGTGCTTCATGCTTCTGTCCGCCAGTGCGTGATGCCTCGTCGCGCTGCTTTCTGGGAGGCGATGTCTTGCGAGGTTCCTTGCTTTTGTCCTTTCCCTTCCCATGGCAGCTGGAGCCGGATGGATCCTCGGGATGTCCATTGGCGACTGCCTTGCATGCGTCAGACTTTGACTCCAGTCTTCCTCCTAGCACGTCCGCCAACTCCGCGCGGGAATCGGCGCGCGCTTGTTGCTCCAAAGCCTTTTCAACGAGGGCTGAAGTGTACCAAATTTTTTCATCTTTGTTGTAGTCGTCACCCGTTAGGATGTCTAGTGCAGCCGCACTGTTCAGCACCGGAGTTACGAAAACTGGAGCACCCTCCTTGTTTTGGCGCTGCGGTGTTGTGGCCCACTCGAAACCAAGTTTCTGAGCAGGGGTCTTGTATTCTGCAGGGGGCGCATCTTGCTTCTTCCTGCTCTTCTTGTTGACCGTGGCCGCCTTTATTTTGGCGTCCGGGGTCGTGGTGAAGAGGTTTCTGGCGGAGGTGATTTTGGCTTGTTCCGCCCTTGTCTCAGCGAGCAAGTTTTGGACCTCGTTATGCTTTTCCTCCAGAAAACGCGTCTGCTTTACGATAGAGGCACGAAGCGTCTCCAGGTATGCCGCGTCAGCGTTTGCATCAACCGGCGTCTTCAGGATTTCATCGAGGGGGTCGTCCTTGCCGCTGTGTCCTCCTTTCTCCAGGTTCGTCCTCTTTTTCGGAGCTGGCGGGGGCTCCAGGATGGCTTTGTCTGCTGCGGTCATGCCAGCACCAGAGGCTTCCGCCTCTTTTGCCGCGACCGAGGCAGTGACACCTGCCACGAAAGCTTGCTGCATGGTTGCTTCTGATTCCGCCGCCACCTCAGAAGGTGCGGGGTCAGCTGGCGCGAAGCACCTCTTGACCTGGGTCTCAAACATGCTAGCAGAGTCTTCTTCGGACTCAGAATCTACGTTAACATGAACCGTCGATCTGGATCCGGCATCTGATACTGCATCATCCTGCAAGGCGGGGAGGATGGATTCAGGATCGCCGTTGTGCGGCTGGGAGTCGGATCCCATGCCGGCAACGCCGATGAAGTGAGAATCTGAATCTGCGGACTCCCAGGAGGAGGCGGATTCAGATCCGTCTTGCGAGTAGTCGGACTCCGAGTGGCGGGTGGGTCCCCAAAGGGTGTGGTTTTTCAGGAACCCCATGGCCTCCGGGTGAAGCCGATGAAGAGCTCGATGTCGCCGATCGGGACGAGAGTGTAGGCGATGAGCCCATCGTTTGCCGGAGTCCAAGATGCGTCATCCTGGACGTAGCCCATGGAGCCGACTCGGATGGCGCGGCCAACGACGATGGTCTCGCCGATGTCGCCAAGTGTTCCCGCCTGGAACGTGACGCCTGACGCCTTATGCCCCACGGTGGGCGCCAACTGTCGATGTATCGGCATTTGGGATATGAGACGGGGGTCCTCTAGCCGAGGGTAAATCGAGGGGAAGAAGGTGGACGTCGTCGAGGTCGGGATCGAACACGGCAGTTTACCTAGCTTCAGGTTCCACGGCGGTGGCGGAACCCTACGTGCTGCTATAACTCACTATAAGGCGTATAGCCGTGTTGCGGGTTACAATGAGTTGGATGAGTTGCCCTAAAGGCTTCCCTGGTCCGGCTTATATAGGCGACCGGACCTAGGGTTACAAGGAGATTGCGTATCCGGCAAGTATACAGAGTCCTAAACCTAGCCGCAAGTCTGCCGCCTTCCGTCTTGGTCTTGGTGGACTTCTGGGCTTCGGTCTTGGGCCTCCTCCTTGCCGGCATCCGCCTTCCTTAGTCGTCGGCTAACTGGGCCGCCCGGTAGGCAAAAGCCTTCACCACCACTTATGGGCCACCCTGGACTAGCCGGATTAGGCCATGTTGGTGGCACCCCTAGATGACATTATACCAACAGTGCTCGTTGAGGGTCTGCTGGACTTCTGCTCCAGTTGTAGATGATGCATGCTCCGGTTGTAGATGATGCGCGTAGGTGGTAGGTGTGAGGTCAAGGCATGCTGATCTGAGCAACGCATGTGGCTCTGATCATGGTCACCTCCATCCCCCATCACAGTTGTAGCGACTTGTCGTCAAGAGGCAAACTTCGATCTGATCAATGTTGTATCTTTTAAGTCTTTGTTGAATAATTGTGGATGGTTGTATTTTGATGCAGAGGCCAGGATCCAAACTCCATTTCTAAAAAGGAGTGAAACCTTTTCGAAAGAAAATCTTGCTGACCGGCAACGATCTTCTTTTTAAAAAGGGGAATCATCCAGGCCATGTACACAAGTACTAGGAGTCAATGCACATTAACATGTAAATTCATATAGTTTTCATGTAATCCTGCTCTTTATCAACTTGTAGTTGGGCTTACCGCTGATCCAGTATACGGGAAGTTCAATGAGGGCCACGGACCCATCATATTAGCAAATAAACGTATTCCTGAGTTTAATGCGCGGAAACAATAAGAGATTAGCTTAAGGAGTACTAAGAAAGGTGCTAACGGCAGTGGGACTCCCGCAGGTAATAAGAAGATGAAGCCCATGTTTTGAAATCCAACCATCATGCCTATAAAAATGGCAGCCTCTGGCATCAGTGATGCCATAGGCTTCATATGCACTAGTACTGCTTCCTCGTCCAGCTACCAATATTCATAAGTTGGGAAACGGGCCAGTATTTAGGCGAAATATTTTTTTAGTGGGAGGCTTATGATAAACCATGTTGTGTAATTGTGCTTATGATCGGTGTTTCTTAGAATGTTTTTGTCCTCTCCTGACGCCGCACTGCACGAGGAATTAATTGTTGTGTTATGTCGAACAATAAACCATGTACTATTGTTGCTTCAAATAATTAAGTTAGTGAAATCATCTACGGTCAGGAGAATCATAAAGGGATCATAGCATGCACGTTAACTGTACAGAAATATTATTGTCACACTCCATAGATGACTCTATGTATCATCGCCTCACTAGAAGAGGTTGGCGCGCTTTGCTGCGCCCGAGATTATTAATGCGGTTATCAATACATGACATGATGATCTGAGTAAAGATTATTGTTTGATACATCATCAGGTACAAATTCATACCATTTTTAAAAAGTATTGCACGAATTGGTCTAGCAAACTACAGTATAAACTGTATAATACAAAAGTAATAAATTTGAGTTTGTTAATCTCCGAACAAGGCGAGCCCGACAACTGGTGTGTGTAGACGAAAGAGTCATGCGATGCAGTGCTAGTCGAGGTGCAGCCAAAGGCAGAGCTGACGTATGTCGATCGTGCTTGTAGGGAAGGAGGGGGAACCGAGGAGGGGAAGCGAGGAGGGCCTTTCGCTCGTCAACCGGAGCTAGAAAAGGGAGTCATTGGCCGTGCACGGGAGGAGAGGGACTCGAGGCCAAATCTCTCACGATCCATGGTGTCCTTGAGATGTGATGGTAGGTTCGCGGCCAAATCGGTTAGAGTTTTGGCGAAACTGCTAGATTCGAAACTGAATCGATGAGAAGAGGCGACAATGGTCAATGGAGGAGAGGCATGAGGCCGACTTGAAAATTCATATTTTTAGTTGTCCTGTAAGTGTTAGCCTTTCTGTTTTATAGCAACAGCCCAAGTGTTCTATATAGGCAGCACTTGCCTTTTTCTTTTTCACAAAAAAATTGACATAATTTTCGTCAAGACCGATTAGTTGTTCGGGGAACATTTTTTTTGGCCCAAATGACTTAATACAGACGGGAGTCAATGGTGGCCACGCGCGGGAAGAAAGCGACGACCAACCCCCGATATGTGGTGCCCTTGAGCAGTGGACCAGTGGTATTGAATTTATTGCAGAATCGGTTAGAATTGTGCCGGAACTATCAGAGGCCAAATCGATGAGAGAAGAGGCGACAATGGTCACCGGAGAAGAGGCGTGACAGCGACATGAAACTTCCCATTGGCAGTTAGCGTGCGTGTTTTGGCCTTTCTGTTATATAGCAGCAGCCCAAGTTCTTTATATTTGCCGCACTTGGTGTTTTTTGTTTGACAATTTTTTGTGTGACAATTTACATCAAATGCAGGGCAATAGCTATCAGAGCAATATTTTTTGCCCCAAATGATCTATGTTATAGAATAGAGTAACAACTGAAATATAAGAGGGGCGACACCGTTATGTGCAGTAGATAGACAAGTAAATTTTGTATTCAGTTAAACGGACAAATAATATTATTTCTAGATGGATCGGATGTAACCAATAGAAAGTTGTCACTTGGAGCAACCAATAAACTTTATTTTTAGAGAGCTTAGCTATTAGAAGGATATTTTCAAACTCAATTTAAAACTATGAACTTTAAATTAATAAATAAAGTGAGCTAAGTGGGGTATATCATGATGTGGACATGTGGAAAGGAGAAGATATATATCCAATAGAATTTTTTCAAATTCGCATTAAAACTATGAACTATTGCCACGTGGAACAACCAATAAGCTCTATTTTAGAGAGCTTAATTATTAGTAGGATATTTTCAAACTCAATTTAAAACTATGAGCTATAAATTAATAAATTAAGTGAGCTATATGGGGTCTACTACGATGTGGACATGTGGGAAGGAGAGGATATATATCCATTAGAATTTTTTCAAACTCAAAATTTAAATATGAACTATAAATTAATAAATAAAGTGAACTAAGTGGGGTCTATTTGACATGTGGGAGAAGGAGAGGGCACAAATCCTAGGGAGCTTAGTATTCAGAGAGATTTTTATTGCGAAGTTTTGCATCCAATGATCTTGCTGCATATATATTGTGATTGAGTGAGCATATATGATTGGTACTAATTGAATGGTAAGAGTTTGGACCTCATTAAAGATATAGAGAAAACAAACAAAAAATTAAATACTTGCCCCTGGTAAAATTGACGACTCTGGATTACGGCATGTGTCTACCGTAATTAGTACGCTCCAACATGTGGAAAAAATTGAATCCAGGAACTTTCCAGTGTTCGTGGCAGAACACACTGCACATGTGAAAACTGTACTTTCATCTATACAGGCAATGATAAAATGGAACGGACGATCGGCTAGCGAACTTTGATGCTCGTGTTGCAAATACCATTCTGGTCTACCTGCGATTCAGATGGTCAGTTTTGTGCCGCCTTCTGATCCCCAACCTGTGACGCAAAATCTTTCTGGAAGTGCTGCTGTAGCAGTGCTCTGAACTGGCAGGCTGAAGCTAGGCTCTCCTCCAGCTTCGCCTTATTCGCCGTGAGATCAGACTTCCTGGCTTCTGCCGCCACAATCTCAGCGTTGTTTGAGTACATCCCACTGCTCAGCAGCTCTTGCAGGACTGATTGCAGCTGCACCAGTTAAAGTAGTTGCCGCTCATCAATCAGATATGAACAGATATGAGTTCAGCAGCAGCAGAGAGTAAGAATTTCAGAGACAAAGACAGCAATTTCGATGCAAGTGCATGATAGGATGTCGGATCACTGGTTTCCTATTGGTTGTTTCAGATCAACACACCCTTCAACTGCCAAACTTCATACCTTCATCTCTGAACATTCATGTGACAAGTTTAGACGACATCGCTATATCATAACTATTTTGACCACTACAAAATACTAATTTTTTTAAAGCACTTCATAGGTCCAAAGTGCATAAGCCGCCACTGCAAGTTCAGAAACTTAGTGCCTCCCAAAATAGGACCGAATACTTCGCTAGATCACTTTATAGGTCGCTATATCATAACTAGTTCGACAAACTACAGCATACTAAGAACTTTAAAGCACTTCATAGGTCCAAAGTGCATAAGCCGCCACTGCAAGTTCAGAAACTAAGTGCATCCCAAAATAGGTCCAGAGTCTTCCAAAGCAACTTCGTGATCAGCCTCTCTTGTTTTCTTCATCTACAGACAGTAGCAGATGTATAAGCTCCACAGAATCAACAACAAACAAAAAAATTCTTCCATAGACAAATAGATGATTTGTTCAATCAAGGAGGATATGGATGACTAAGCACTGAATATAGTTGGAACTAAGTACATGAGGTAGCATTCAGCCATAAAGGACACCAAGTACCGATGCAAAGATGCATCTCGTACTGCATGTCTGCATTTCATGGTTGGAGCTAGCACATGAAGCATTTCATGGTTGGAGCTAGCACATGAAGTAACTTCAGTTTCAGATTACAGGTTACGTATATAAAAATTTACAGGGCTATATATAGCTGTACTAAAATATACAGTACCTTCTTGTAGGTCACGAGTTAAAACATAAAAACAAAACTCGAGAGTCATATGTAACTGCCTAACTGGTACAAAACGTCCATGCCTTTTCAAAATTACTTCTCACTAATTAGTTGATACAAGTGCTCTCGTCTAAGCTCCCTAATTCTAAGCTTCTCAGTTTTCGAGCATTTCCTTTTATAAGCTAATGCAAATAAGGATCGACTCTTTTGGTTGCAACATCTGGAGATGGTAATTATAACATAAGCCACTGAAGAGTCACTCGACTAATCTAGGTTATTCATTGACTATTCTTGGCCACTTTAGGTTTTTAAGTTGAACGACTCGTGAAAAGGTCTACTTGACATGTTTTCCTTGGAGCATAAGTTTCTGTCAGCGTATGCCCTTCTAACAGGCTCCACAACAAGCCACTTCTAACAGGCTACCGCCGCCACTCCTGGCAGAATTGCTGCTCTACTACACACCGATGCCTTAATGTAGTATACTAGCATTACAGTTGAGTGCTATGGTATTTTGTAGTAGCTACTGCTCGATAAAAATTCGTCAAGCACTAGTGGCGACAAGTCTATGAATCAGTACCATGGGTACTCAGCTCAACTGGTTGAGTTGTATTGCTTGACATAAGCCAACAGCATAAACTGAAATATAATCCTTATAGCCTAATATACCATATTATAACAGGAGCACAAATGGTCAACCTAACTAATTCAATCTGCAGTATTCCTTTTAGTGAACACTTAATGCACTTAAACTTACTACAGACGAATAATCTACTGAAACTGCTGGTGTACTTATATAAGTTGAAACCATATCTCAATAGGAGCATAAGTCATGAGATGCTTCATCCATCTCATGTCCTATGCCTTTATTCCAGTTGTTAAAAAATTCACTGCCCTGACTACCTGCACAAAAGTACACTGGGTATGTGTCCAACCAAACTTGTACATCATCTGCATCTACCTAATCTTTCTATACTTCTTTAAGTTGGGTGAAATTTTGATAGGAGACATATACAGCTAGACTTACTTGCAGTACACTGCACAAAAGTAGGCTAGTTTTAAATTTCAAAAGTGACATTCAGATTTGTAAAGCACATTAACTTAGTTCAGTTAATCTTGCATATATCACCACGAGAAAACATAGTAACACAAGTCTGAGAAGAAAGATATACCACGTAAATGGTTTAGTTCAGCAGCCCTATAAATAAGTTGGCAACCTCCTTCTTAGCGTCACCTCGGCGAATATCCATCTTCATCTCAGCAACTCTTTGCTTCTTGATCTTGGCTTCAAGAGCACAAGCCTTCTCATCAGCAATGAACTTGAATGCTCTTTTCAGGGTATCCCCACATGGATGCTGGGCCTGGATACTCTCCACATAAGAGGCAAGGTTGGGGTACAAGTTCTGTAATTCATCCAACCTTTGGCCCATGTTAGGATCTATGTCCATTTCCTCTTCATGAGTATCAGTAGCGGCAGGCTCCTTTTGTCCGAGGCTCTCAGCATCTCCATTTTCCCCCTCTTTGTCAGGCTTTCCACTCTTGCTCCTAACCGAAGCGGCACCGTTTTGAGTGGCAGCATTGGAGGTCTCCTTTGCAGTGTCAGCTGCTTTTGCATCGCCTTCTAACTCCCCCTTCTGATTTCCCCGTTTCTTACCCTTAACAGGAGTATCAGTAGCGGCAGCCTCCTTTGCCTTCTCCTTGTTACCCTGCCCCTTGTTGCTCTTTGAGGAAGCAGCAGCAGCAGCAGCATTTCGAGATATGGTGAGTGCAGCAGCAGCAGCCTCCTTTGCACTTTTCCCCCAGACCACCTCCGAGAGCTTGAACTTGCGCAGGTCATCCTCGTTGCCCGGCAGGGCACCTGCAGCGGCTGCTTTCTCATGCCGCTGCTTAAGGGTCCGAACCTTCTCATACATCTCCGTATAGCTGCACTTCTTCCTCTCCAGACCGTCACCGACAGCGTCAATAAGCTGGCCAGCGCTAGGCTGCGCGCCATTATGAGCCTTGACGTGGCTGGCAAGAGTCTCCAGGACCTTGACCTCGTCCTCAATCGTCCAGCGCCTTCCCGCGGCGGGCTTGGATGGCGACCGATCTGGCGCAGCCTGCTTCTTGCCCCCCTTGCTGCCAGAGGCGTTGGGCACAGAAGGAGGCGCCTTGCCGGGATTCTCATCGGCATCGGCCTTGGCTTTCTTGGCCTTACCACCAGACGGGGTGGTGGACTCAGCGACCCGCCTCTTCTTCTTCCCGGCCTCGGCCTTGGCCTTCTTCTGGGTGGTGGGCTCTGGGATCTCCGACGAGCTGCTGTCCTCGTCGTCGGCGGCGCCGGATTCAGACGGCTTGGCGGTGGCGGTGGAGGGGCGAGCTGGAAGGCGTTGGCGTCGGTTTCCGAGTCGGAGGACTCCTCATCCGATGAATCGGCGGCGGCGGCCGCGTCGGAGGAGGGGTTTTGAGGGGCCTTTTGGGTTGCGGGGGCGGCTTCCGCCTCCGCCTCGTCGTCGGAGCTGTGCTCCTCGCCCGGAGGCGTCCGCGGTGGCGGCGACGCCGACGGCGGGCGGAGCTTCCTGCGGGCCATCCTCGCTAGGGTTTTGGGCGGTGGGGTGGGGAGAAGAAACGGCAGGGAAATGTTGTGTTTGGTTTGGGGGAGGCCGAGGCCACCGTCACCGTCACCTGTCCTGTATTTATCCACGCCGCTGCGAAAGCAATGTAAAAGACCACCCAAGTGGGAAATTTGCCGAATGCGACGACAAACTTTACATTTTTACCTAACACATTACTACAAATTACTCTGCGTTCTGGGTTTAGTCAAAGTCAACATTTGTAAACTTTGACTAAGTATATAAGAAAAAATATCAATATTTATAATACGAAACAAATATTATTGGAATCACCACAAGATATATAGTCGTATAATATCCGTTTCATACTATAGATGTTTGTAATTTCCTCTATGTTTGGTCAACCTTTTTAAAGTTTGACCTTGACCAAACCCAAAACGCAGGTAAATAAAGACGGAGGGAGTACAAGCAAACAATAAAGCTCTTATGTAACCATTGTTCTCGTGGAAACAATAAGGGTGTGTTCATTTTTTGGATGGAGTGGAATGGTTCCATTCCATTCCATTCCATCAAAATGAAACCAGTGCATTCCTCTGTTCGGTTGATCTCAAAACGGTGGAATGGAATCGAATCAAATTATTCTAGACATTCAATTAATTAGAGCCTAATTTAATCTAAACAGTCAATTAGCCTAATTTAATCTAATCATTCTCCAAATCATCAGAGAGGAGGAAGGATTGCCGCATGGCCGGGCCGTCCCCGCGCCTGGCCCCTCCGTCGCCACGTCTGGCCCTGCGGTCGCCTGGCCGGGCCGCGTCGGGAGGTCGTGGGTCGCCGCCGCCGGTCTCCGCCGGTCCCTGGGTGCCTCAAGGGGTCACCGCCGCCGCGGCTGCCCATCGATCGAGAGAGAGAGGGAGGAGAGAGATGCAGAGAGACGACGCTAATTTTCTGTTTAGGCGCCCGTTCCACTCGGTTCCACTCGGTCCGGCCGATTTGGCTGGACGGGTTGGTTCCGCATCTGCACGGAATTTTCCATTCCGAGGAACGACTTGGTTCCATTCCACTGCAAAAACGAACACGGGAATGAGCCCAAAGGACGGAACGGTTCCGTTCCATTCTAGTTGGTTCCAAAAACGAACAAACCCTAAGAGAGTTGGGGTATCTCTTCACAAGTGGTTGTGACACATAGGAGCCGTGGTTCTGTACGGTAGCCTTATTTTGAGGTAAACGCCTCAAAGAGGGGCAGAGGGTTCCTGCAATTCAATTAAGAAGAGAGTTTGGCCCCGTTTATAAGGGAAACAGGGCCAAAAAACCGCACAATGCACGATTATTAGGGGGAACCGTGCGAAAACCCAGACAGCGGGGAAGAACACCTAGCTAAACTAGGCCTAAAACTCTCCCGAAGCGACACAACCAACACCGCCAAGCCTTGCAGCAAGCCCTCCAAGCCGAGCACCCAGCCCGGAGGCGAGGGTGCGAAGCACCGAGCTTTGATGGCCGCGTCACCGGCGAAGAGGAACCTCTGAGACCACACCAATGACACAGAACCGCCCTGACGAAGCCGCACCGTATACGCCTAGAAGAGAAGGCAGGCCAAAGAGAGGCCTAGCCCCGGCAAGTGGGGGGCGCCGGACCGGAGCTGAGCCAAGTCTGCCTCAGCGAAAACCTCGATGCAAGTCCATTGCGCCCTTCAAAACTCCACGCCCAGACGGAGATCGACAAGTACCCATCGCCGCATGGAATCGGGGAAAGTGTGTACCAAAACAGCACCCTCAAGAGGGAACGCGATGCCGCGCGCCGTTGTTGTCCGGACCGACGAACCGGTCCTGGAGTTTCCCCCGGTACATAGATGGGGTCGGAGAATGGAAGATCCCCGACGCCTGATACGTCCAAAACGTATCTACTTTCCCGAACACTTTTGCTGTTGTTTTGCCTCTAATTTGTGTGTTTTGAATACAACTAACACAGACTAACGCTGTTTTTAGCAGAATTGACCTGGTGTCTTATTTTTGTGCAGAAAGTCAACTTTCGGGAAAATCCCCAGAAAATATCGCAAAGTTCCTATTTTTCCAGAAGACCCACGGAGCCAGAAGATGAGACGGAGGCGGGCCACGAGGGACCCACACCACGTGGTGGCGCGGGTGGGCCCTGAGCCGCGCCACCACATGGTGAGTCCGGCTCGGGTGCCCCCTTGCGTCCCCCTCTGGACTACATATTGCTTCTGACCTAAAACGCGAGGGGGGTCGACCACTTCTTACAGAAACACCTCCGAACGCCGACGCCACCGAAAACCCTATTTCGGGGATCAGAAACTCCGTTCTGGCACTCCGCCGGGACGGGGAATTGGAGGAGATCATCGCCATCATCATCACCGACGCCTCTCCATCGACCATCCATGTTTCCCCCATCCATGTGTGAGTAAATCCCTGCTGTAGGCTGAAGGGGATGGTAGGGATTGGATGAGATTGTTCATGTAATAGATATAAGATCATTAGGGCATGGTGCCTAGTATCCGTTGTTAGTACTTTATGACATTGTTGCAACTTGTTATGCTTAATGCTTGTCACTAGGGCCCGAGTGCCATGATTTCAGATCTGAACATGTTATTGTATCATGAGGATAATCATTGTTTTAGATCATATCTGCAAGTTGTTTACACACATAATTGTCCGGAACCCGAGGCCCCAAAGTGACAATAATTGGGACAACCGGAGGGGATGGCTGTGATGTGAGGATCACATGTGTTCACGGAGTGTTAATGCTTTGCTCCGGTACTTATTAAAAGGAGTACCTTAATTACCAGTAGTTTCCCTTGAGGCCCCGCTGCAACGGGCTGGTAGGACAGAAGATGTTGTGCAAGTTTCTCATTGCGAGCACGTACGACTATATACGGAACACATGCCTATGGTTACTTAGTACTTGGATGCTTTATCATTATTTATCTGCAATGCCTATGTCTTGATTATTATATGAACTATCTTATCCATGCAACGCCCGTTCATCCATCCCTATGCCTACAGTATTTTAATCCTGCTGTTTACCACAATCACTACTGCTGTCTTTACTTTACTACTGCTATTATTTCACTACTGCTACTGCTATAAAACTGTTGCTACTGATAATCTGTGTCGAGCAAGTCTATTCACAGGTGCAGCTGAACTGACAATTCATCTGTTAAGGCTTACAAATATTCTTTGGCTCCCCTTGTGTCGAATCAATAAATTTGGGTTTTACTTCCCTCGAAGACTGTTGCGATCCCCTATACTTGTGGGTCATCAAGACTATTTTCTGGCGCCGTTGCCGGGGAGCATAGCTTTATTTGTAAGTTCACTTGAGATTAATATTGCTCGCTGAAATTTATTCATCATGGGTAAAGCTCGTGATGAGAAGGTCCGTGTATTGCCATCCACTACAAGAAAGGTACGACTCTTAGTACCGCCGCTGCTCTTGATTCACCATCTGTGATGAGTCAACTTGTTACACCACCACAAGCTTCACGTGTTGGTACTTCTGCTGAATCTGAAATTACTTCTGAAATTTTGATGATGCTTCACTGTGCTTGATGAGAGTATCATTAGGTCCTCTTTTAGATGCTGCTATTGCTAAGTCTAAACAACTTGAAAATGACGAAACACCTAATGAAAATCCTTTTACACCTGTTGGTTCACCTGAGTCTGTAGAACACTCTTGTGATGATCTTGATGAAACTTATGTGGAACTTGATGATGATTTTATTGATAAATGTAATGCTACTACTGGTGCAAGTAATATTAAAAATCTTCTTGCACAACATGCTGTTAGATATAAACTGTCTCCTGATCCTAAGTTTGCCACTTCTCCCATAAACATTAAAGATAAGGATTATGATTTCTCCTTGATTTATCTCATATATCTATTGTTGAGAAAACACCTTTTTGTGGTACTGAAAAAGAAAGTGTTGTAGAGCACATGAATGAGCTCTCTACTTGAGTAGTTTGTTTTCTGATGATATCAAGAAGCGTAGCTACTTTGTTGCTAAATTTTTTCCTTTCTCATTAAAGGATGATGCTAAAACTTGGTATAATAATTTGCCTCCTGGTTCTATTGATAGTCCTACTGGTTTGCTTAATGTTTTCTTTCAGAAATATTTTCCTGCTAGTGCTCAACATGCTGCTTTGCAGAAAATTTATAATTTTGATCAGGATGATGGAGAGAAACTGCCTGAAGCCTGGACAAGGTTTTGCTCTCTAATTAGAGCTCGGCCTGGGCATGATTTGGAAAAGCATGACCTTCTTGATATATTTTATAGTGGACTAACTATTGAATCTAGGCATACCTGGATAGTTGTGCTGGTTGTGTTTTCAGGAAAAGAACTCCAGACGAAGCTGAGAATTAATGGCTAAAATAAGCCAAAATCATGATGATTGGACCTTGCCTGAGCCGCCCCAACACCAACACCACACCAAAGAAGAGGGGTATGATTGAATTAATGATGAATCAATGAGGGAAGCCAAGAAGACTCTTAAGGAGAAGGGTATTAAATCTGAAGATGTGAAGAACCTTCCACCAATAGAAGAATTATGTAAGCCAATTCCCCATTCATCCATAATTGAGGTACACTCTCTCCAACGGTTTGATGAGGAGATATTCCCTACTCTAAACCTCCTGATCAATGCTTAGATGAATTTGATAATTATGTTGTTAAGCAAGATAACTTTAATATGAGAGTGGAAAATCATTTGATGGAAAATTCTCAAGCTATTAGTAAATTGCATGATATTGTGGAGAGAACCTCCAATGATGTTAAGATGCTTATTAAACATTTTCATATGGTTCAAACTCAAATTGATCAACTCACTAAAGTGCAAAAAGATCTGTTAGTAATGCCTCTAGAGATAAAGAGAAACATGTTTGTGAAGTAACAACTAGAGGAGGTATTTCAACTCAGGATCCTTTATATCCTGAGGGCATCCTAAAAGAATTGAACAAGATTCTCAACGTGTTAATGAAACTAGTGCTCCTTCTAAGAAAAAGAAGAAGAAACATAAAACTGTTGTAGAATCCTCTGAACCTGCTAATGATCCTAATAGTATATCTATTTCTGATGCTGAAACTGAAAGTGGTAATGAACATAACAATGATAAGATAATGATAAGAATGATGCTTCTGATAAAGAAGAGGTTGAAGAGGAACCTGAAAAGCATGCTAAAAATAAAAAGTACACTAAGGAAGACTTTCTTGCTAAGAAACATGGTAATGAAAGGAACCTTGGGTTCAAAAGCAAATGCCTTTTCCTGCTAAGAAACTAAAATCAAGGAAGAAGAACACTATAATAAATTTTGTGATTGGATGAAACCTTTGTTCTTGCAAATTCCTTTGACTGATGCTATTAAATTGCCTCCTTATTCAAAGTATATGAAAGATATTGTTTCTAACAAAAGGAAAATTCCCAATGAGGAAATTTCTACTATGCTTGCTAATTATTCTTTCAATGGCAAGGTTCCAAAGAAGCTTGGAGATCCAGGTATACCAACCATTCCTTGTTCCATCAAAAATAATTATGTTAGAACTGCTCTATGTGATTTGGGAGCAGGAGTTAGTGTTATGCCTTTCTCTCTTTATAAGAGACTTTATCTTGATAAGTTGATACCTACTGATATATCTTTGCAAATGGCTGATAAATCTACTGCTGTTCCTGTTGGCATTTGTGAGGATGTCCCTGTTCAAGTGGCTAATAATTGTTTGATTTTAACTGATTTTGTTGTGCTTGAAATGCCTGAAGATGATAATATGTCTATTATTCTTGGGAGACCTTTTCTAAATACTGCAGGTGCTGTTATTGATTGCAATAAAGGAAAAGTAACTTTTAATGTGAATGACAAAGAGCACACTGTTTATTTCCCCAAGAAAGTGGACAAGGTTTATGGAGTTAATACAATCTCTAATTTTAGAACTATCAAAGTGGGAAGTATTGATTGCCCTATATATGATCATCAAGAAGGATATCAAAATATTATGATTGGATCCATATCAATACAATTCAAGGTAACATGATTGTCTCATGATGTTTAATTCATTTGTGTCATATAAAATTTATTTGGTGGCAAGACTTGATCAACCTTGTTAACAAATACACTTTATATACATGAAAGTTCTAAACAACATTTTATTCCTCCTCCTTGTTTTACCTACTGTAATGCTACTTAGTTTGCAAAAGTTTAGTTTATTTGGATTTTGAAAATCATTTTTCTGCTTGATTCATTTAGCTTAAGTGCCCAGAATTTGTCCAAATTGAAAGTTTTCAAAAATTTATAAAAAATATACCACTGGTCTTATTTTTGAAAGAGCATCGGGGAGTGCCTGGGGATGACCAGGGGGCCCACCAGGCCACCTCACCACATGGTGGCGCGGCTGGCTCCTGGCCGCGCCGTGGCATGGTGAGGGCCCCACCTGGCCCTCCACTCACTCATCCACCTACCACTCCTTCCTCTTTCATGACCAAACACATTTCCTCTGTTCAAACCCGAGTTCTTGCTGTTCTTCCCGCGATTTTCGATCTCCTTGCTCAGCCCATCTCAGCTGCTGAGATTTGGGGCATTTGTTCTCCGGTATGTGACTCCTCCGATTATCCAAGTAGAATTTTGTTTAGTGGAATTTTTCTTGAGTATTTTGCTGCTGTAGGTGACTTGTTAAGTGAGTTTGCATGCTTGTTCCAAGTTGTAATAATTAGTTTTGATGCATGTTTAGTCCTCTAGCAAGTTCCTATAGTAGTTTCCTTCATTTATATGCCTCAAAATCAATTTTTATAGTGTTTGCCAAAAATTTCAGAAAAGGAAGATGCATAACCACACCTTTGGAGAGATCTTTGAGAGGGATTCGCAAAGGGTGGCAAGGCCCCGAGAGCAGCACTCGAGTTCGGCGATCCTACAATGAAGATCTTATTGCACCAAGCATTGGTGATGAGAGGGATGATGGAGTTCCACACCCATCATCTTTCCCATGCCTTAACTTTTTGCATGATGCAGGGCTTCTTGATGATTTCTTGTTCCTTGTCCAGAGGGTTGGCTTAACTACTTACATGGAGGATGAACGCCACCAATATTATATGCTGACCAAAACTTTTGTTGAGAGCTTTAAATTTGGCAACACATCTTACACGCCATCTGTTAAATTTAAGATTTATGATAGGCCTGTTACCATGACTTTGAGTGATTTTTGTGCTGCATTAGGTATTGCTCCCTCAGGTACAGCAAAGAGGATTGAGGGACGCCCCAATGATTTGTTGGAGCTCTACCGAGGGGTGACCAACGATGATGACCGCACCGCTCAGTGCGGCAAGATAAGGAACATTCAATTCCCTGCCATTAGATATTTTACTTACTATCTTGCCACTAGCATTCTTGGTAGGGAGAACACCAGCAACATTTCTAATTACCATCTTGCTTTTCTTGCTGCTGCACTCACTGGTAACACCACTTATAATCTTGGTGCCCTCATTGCTCGCCGTTTAGCTGCTAAGGGACCAATCTATGGGGGAATTGTTGCTTCACGAGTTATTGCATATCTAGGCCTTCCTGTTGATCCTAGTGATGAGAAGCTAACCCCTTTCAGGCTTGATCTTGCTGCTATGAGAGACCATTATTTTGTTAAACCTAACTCTCGTACAGGAAGTATCGTTTATAGAGTTTTATTTACTGACGGGGATGAAAGGGAAGTCCTTTGCCGCAGCCGATTTGTTCAGTGTTCGCAGGAGGCCGTGGTCGCGCTCCAAGGAAGAGTTGGACGAGCAGCTGAAGCTGCTTGGCTTTCACCAGCAGCACGACTCCGAGGACACCGAGCCCACTGATGGCTACACCGTCACTTACCCCGGAGCGTCATCCAGCTCGTACCAGGACGAGGATCCTTCCTCGTCGTACTATGGAGGCGCCACTTCCTGGGCGCCATGGGGTTGATCTCCACTTAGGCCAAAAGCCTAAGCTTGGGGGGAGGTATATCGACATCTCACTCATTTATATATCATATTCTGTCGGTACTTTGTATATCCATGTTTTTTTCTTTTTTTCTTTGTTGTTTTTGTTTTTGTTTTTGCTTTCAAAACACAAAAAGACCAAAAATATTTCTGTTGTTTCTCTTTATTTGTTTCTTTAAGTCTCTAGTATTAGTTTGCGTAGTTGTTTAAATTCGGTTTGTTATTCAAAAATCCAAAAAATTTTGCTTGTTTGCTTGTTTCTTTGTTCTTGTTTAAATTCGAAAACCAAAAATATTTGTTGTTCTTTTTGGTTTTGTAAGTTTGCTGCAGAGTTCAACAGTCTTCCGTGACTCCATGGAGCTTGGTTATCATTTCATATCATTCAAGCCACACAAGTGAAAAGCAATAATGACGATTTACGACGATTCGAGTTGGGGTGAGAGGCTGGTATGAACTCTATTTGTTTTTCATTTTTGTACATATACTCATCCATGTGAGCATGCTTAGTTGGTTCATGTGAGGTATATGTTATTTAGTGGATGCTTAGTAGTTCATGTTCTCTTATGATCAGTTCCAATTTATTAATAGTGGGTAGCATGTTATATTGATGTTTGCTTGCATTGTTCTATTCATAAAAGGTTATGACACTGTGGTATCCTCCTCTGAATGATTCATTTGAATTGACTTGGCACATGCTCACGCATGCTATGACTGAAAAACAAAAAGTCAATCAAGCCTCGATGATTTATTTTGCCTCAGAGTTCTTGTATCACTTTTATGCCTCCATTAATTTTGTTTTGTCGCAAGCATGATTATGACGGTTATTGCTCTCTTGATTGTCGCTTCCAGCCTTTTGCTAGCCTCCACTTGTACTGAGCGGGAATGCTGCTCGTGCTTCCAAATCCCTGAAAACCAAGTCATTCCAAAGAGTCCACTATAAATTCCTATGCATGGCATTTCAAACCATTCAAGTAAATTTTCATGTGCTACCTTTAAAACCTTCAAATTACTTCTCATTTGTGACACTGTTTTTAGCTCATGAGGAAGTAGTAGTTGGGTTTGTTATCTTCCATACTAAATTAAGTACCCCGACTTGCATGCTTCATCTGCTTGTCACTAATTTTGCAAAGAGCTGGTTAGTCCATTATAACATCAAAAAGCTAAAAACAAGTAAATATACACTCCTTTATGGTATGTGATTGTTGGAAGGCACCCGAGATTCGGTTAGCCATGGCTTGTGTAAGCAAGGTTGGGAGGAGTGTCAAACAATATATAAAGTGCATGATATACATGCTTAATAACAACATCTCGGAACCGCTCTCAACTTGTTTAGTATGGAAGATAACAGAAACTCTATTGCCAATCGTTGACAGGAACAACCACCTCCCAAAACAATTTTACTTCTGTTTTAAAAATAAAAAGCTCTAGCACATGTTAATCACTGCTTCCCTCTGCGAAGGGTCTATCTTTTACTTTTATGTTGAGTCACCATCCTTTCTTTGAGCACTTTCTCGAGAGCATGGTTGTCATTCTTAGTGTAATGTGCTTGTCCCAGAATGCGGTTAAATGTGGTATAACTTTGATGCTTTTATCTTTGATATCTTTACTTCTAGTCTTCCCTTGAACTTCAGAGGTGCCTGGGCATTTATGTTTTGCTGTACAAATACGGGCAATCGAGATACCACCTTATCATATCCTGTTATGAGCATTGCAATCTTGTGGATAGATATGTTTCATGTTGTTTGTTATTAGTGTGTTGGCATCTTTTCATGGTTTACATGGCTATTAGGTGACATTATTTGCATACATCTTATTATGAATTGCCTAAGCACTTGTCCATATAGTGAGAATATATACATCATATGAAGCAAATGTGTTCGTGAAAGTTTCTTTTATCGCACTCAGTTGTTAACTGAATTGCTTGAGGACAAGCAATAAGCTAAGCTTGGGGGGAGTTGATACGTCCAAAACGTATCTACTTTCCCGAACACTTTTGCTATTGTTTTGCCTCGAATTTGTGTGTTTTGAATACAACTAACACGGACTAACGCTGTTTTTAGCAGAATTGCCCTGGTGTCTTATTTTTGTGCAGAAAGTCAACTTTCGGGAAAATCCCCAGAAAATATCGCAAAGTTCCTATTTTTCCAGAAGACCCACGGAGCCAGAAGATGAGACGGAGGCGGGCCACGAGGGACCCACACCACGTGGTGGCGCGGGTGGGCCCTGGGCCGCGTCACCACATGGTGAGGCCGGCTCGGGTGCCCCCTTGCTTCCCCCTCTGGACTACATATTGCTTCTGACCTAAAACGTGAGGGGGGTCGACCACTTCTTACAGAAACACCTCCGAACGCCGCCGCCACCGAAAACCCTATTTCGGGGATCAAAAACTCCGTTCTGGCACTCCGCCGGGACGGAGAATTGGAGGAGATCATCGCCATCATCATCATCGACGCCTCTCCATCGACCATCCATGTTTCCCCCATCCATGTGTGAGTAAATCCCTGTTGTAGGCTGAAGGGGATGGTAGGGATTGGATGAGATTGTTCATGTAATAGATATAAGATCATTAGGGCATGGTGCCTAGTATCCGTTGTTAGTACTTTATGACATTGTTGCAACTTGTTATGCTTAATGCTTGTCACTAGGGCCCGAGTGCCATGATTTCAGATCTGAACATGTTATTGTATCATGAGGATAATCATTGTTTTAGATCATATCTGCAAGTTGTTTACACACATAAGTGTCCGGAACCCGAGGCCCCAAAGTGACAATAATTGGGACAACCGGAGGGGATGGTTGTGATGTGAGGATCACATGTATTCACGGAGTGTTAATGCTTTGCTCCGGTACTCTATTAAAAAGAGTACCTTAATTACCAGTAGTTTTCCTTGAGGCCCCGCTGCAACGGGCTGGTAGGACAGAAGATGTTGTGCAAGTTTCTCATCGCGAGCACGTACGACTATATACGGAACACATGCCTATGGTTACTTAGTACTTGGATGCTTTATCATTATTTATCTGCAATGCCTATGTCTCGATTATTATATGAACTATCTTATCCATGCAACGCCCGTTTATCCATCCCTATGCCTACAATATTTTAATCCTGCCGTTTACCGCAATCACTACTGCTGTCTTTACTTTACTGCTGCTATTATTTCACTACTTTTACTGCCATAAAACTGTTGCTACTGATAATCTGTGTCGAACAAGTCTATTTACAGGTGCAGCTGAACTGACAATTCATCTGTTAAGGCTTACAAATATTCTTTGGCTCCCCTTGTATCGAATCAATAAATTTGGGTTTTACTTCCCTCGAAGACTGTTGCGATCCCCTATACTTGTGGGTCATCAACGCCCTCCAAGGAGGAATGGCGACGCCAACAAGCGCCACCGCGTCGGTGCTGGGCATGCCGGCAAGGATTTCTCCCGGAACCCACCTCCGCCCCACTACAAACCCCGAGCCATGAAGATGAGCGGATTACCAAATGTCGGGAGCAGTCTCCGTCGAGGAAGAGGGCGCAGGAGGCCGACGAAGGGCACGGGAGGGGCACGGAAGAAGGCTCCCCGCGCCACCGCGCTCAACAACCACGGATCACCGGAGCTCGCTCGGGCATAGACCTAGCGCGCTCACGGGCGCCGCCACCCCCACCGCATTGCCGCTTCACCACCTCCGCCTCGCTGCCACGCCACTACTCCGTCGCCCACCGCCTCCACCAGCGCCAGCGGGCGCCGCACAGACGCGCCGCTGCACCGCTCGAGCCCGGGCCCTAGGGCGCTCGCGTCCACCGCAGTTCCCCCGCGCCCCATTTTTGGAGGTTGGGGCCGCCGCCACCGCGGAGAAGCCGGCGGCAGCGGCGGCGGGGAGGAAGGCCGGAGAGGAGGAAGTAGGGCGGCAGGTTTGGGTTCCCCCGAGTCGCCCGCTGGGGGCGACGCGAGGGACGGGTCCTAGAGTTTTTTTTTCGGTAGCCTTATATATAGTGAATTTTATCGTACAGTCATAAGATTCACATTGATGTTTTTTGAATATGTCTGGTCCTCTTGTTTAAGTCTGACTTGATACTATGGTAGGAAGGCGTAGAGGGAGGCTTAGTTGAAGTCTTGAGTCGTACTGGACTCCTGAGGCCAACACCAAACTACTCTTGCACGATGTTGGTTTTCTACTTGGGGATATGACATTGGTGGAAAAAAAGTGCACTATTGCCTCCAAGAGGGCAGGTGGCAGATATGGACATTGCAAAAGACCACCCCAAATGGGAAATTTGCCGAAAGCGATGCAAAATTGTACATTACGCAGATAAGTAGCAAGGAACACAAACCTTGGACTGTCAAATTTTTGAAATTAAACCACCCTGCCTCGGCCTCTTCCTTCCGGCCACAATCAGGGGAGGGATGCTCTGCTCACTCCAGAACACCTGCTCAGGGTCCACCTCACCCTTCACCATTGCCAGCCTCCTGAAGTTACCCCTGAAGTACTTGTCCCCCCCACACCCTGGCGTCCTCATAGGTCGTGTTGCCCTCAACATTTTTCCCCAAGTCCAGGTCCCTGAAGTTGATGTACGCAGCTCTAGGCGTCTTGCTCACATAGGGCGTCATGAGCTCATGCACTCCCCTGATCCAGCCCAAATGCTTCTCCTCAAACGACACATTCTTGTCACCTCCCCACTTGACGAAGTACTGGACGTTGTAGAGGTACCCTCTCCGGTGCGCGTAGGGCGTGTCGGATTCCGGTATCTCGCTCATCCTCCCGCCCTGAGGGTCGATGTCGATGGAGCCGCCCTTCTCGTCGACGATCTTGTCGAGCAATAGTGTTAGGCCGGCTGTCGGGATTGGCGATGTCAGGTAGTCGAGCTTGATCTTGTAGTATTCTTTGGGCTGGAGTGTTCTGTCAAGACTCAAGAAGCACTTCTGCAGGTTGGCCGCCGGTGTAGCCGTAGAAGTAGAGCACGGACTGAATCCAGTTCATCTCTCTGCAGTCGCTTGGCTTGATGCCTAGTTCAGGCAAATGGTTGTCCAGTTCGGTGATCAGGTCACTGCAGTTTCCGAGAAACAGTGACTTGAACACCACCAATGGCCGCCTCTCGCCGTCGTCGTCGTCCGCCTTGGGCTCCATGGCCGCCTTGACGAACAGATCGTCCGGGAGGGCATGCGCCACGAGCTGCCATTCGGCGAGAAGACGGATCACTGCTTGTTCGTCATGGCCTCCTCGCCGAACAAGCCGGCGGACGGTGAAGGCGGAAACGACGCTCGGGACGGAGACCAGCCTCACGGTCCAAGAAACGACGATGCCGAAGCTGCCTCCGCCGCCACCCCTGATCGCCCAGAAGAGGTCCTCCCCCATGGCCTCCCGGCCCATGAGCCTCCCCTCCGCGTCCACCACCTCGGCGTCCACGACGTTGTCGGCGGCGAGGCCGTGCTTGCGCATCATGGGGCCGAACCCACCCCCGCTGAGGTGCCCGCCGACGCAGACCGTGGGGCATATCCCGGCGGGGAACCCGAGCGTCCCGCCGCTCCCTTGCGCCACCGCGTAGTAGAGCTCCCCGAGCGTGACCCCAGGCTGGGGCTGGGCGCGCGCCACACGGCGCGCCTCGTCGACCCGCACCGCCCGGAGCGCGGCGACGTCGACGACGACGAACCGGCGGCTTCCGGGACCGCTGAGCGCGCGGTAGGAGAGGCCCTCAAAGTCATGGCCGCCGCTGCGGGCGCGGACCGTGAGGCCGTGGGCCTTGCTGCATGCCACGGACGCCTGCACCTCGGCGACGGTCCTGGGCGTGATGAGCAGCGACGGCCTGGGCGTCGGCGGCGAGGCGAAGCGGAGGTTGTGGATGGTGGAGGCGAGGAGGGGCGCGTAGGAGGGGTCCTCCGGCGCGTGGACGAGCTCGGACGGGTCGACGGTGTCCGGCGAGAGGCGGGAGACGCAGCGCAGGAAGCTCTCGTGGAGGCCACCATCTTCTTGTTCTTCTTGGAGCTGCGCGGACGAGGGCGAGACGAGCAGGAGCAGGAGGAGCAGCGGAGAGAAGCGTGTGGTGAACGGCTGCATCGTATTCTCTTCTCCGGCGGCCTCCTCGTGCTTTGGCTACCAGGAGGATTAAGATCGGTGGTGTTTTGGGCTTGCATGTGGTTGCAGATGAAAATGGTGAAGCTTTAGCTCCTCAGGGCATGTACAATAGTCTAGACAAGTACCGTCCATGTCACCTTTAGACAGAGCCAAAGACAGATTCTACAGTGGTCTGTCTATTTAGATGTCGATTACAACCAGTCATTAGTTACAGCAGCAAGAAACTCTAATTTAAACACTGATTGTTTGGATGTGATCAGCAGGTAATTGTTGTCCGCTCGGTATCCGCACCGATTCCAATCTGCCAAAGGCACGCAATGTGCAGAGAGTCACGCGACCATAGGCGGCGGCGGCGGTCGGAGTTGCTTCATGGAGCGGCAGCGAGAAGCTCTGCACCACGTCCACGGCCGCCCATGGCAAAAATACAAGGATTATCGATTCAAGCCATCAGAAACCAACAGTCTCTATCCATCCTTGGAAACATTGCTCTTTTTTTTTTTTAGATAAGAGGGTGCGGGTCCCCGGCCTCTGCATCAAAAAGATGCACACAGCCATCCGCAATTATTCATCAAAGTTTACAAGTTACAACGTTGATCAAACTGAAGTCAGCCGCTCGGCAACAAAAAGTCGCTACAACTATGATGGGGGTGGCCATGATTAGAGCCGCATGCCTTGACCTCCCACCTACACGCATCATCTACAACCGGAGTACCGGTCCAGCAAACTCTCAACGCGCACCGCATGCGCGCGCTACAGAAGTCGCTACCACCGTCTTCCTCGAACCCATCTTCAGGCAAAGACCAACGCCATGGCCTTGCAAGACCAGCCGGCGACGTCGCCAAGACGCCAAACAGCATATCCGATCTGCGCGTCATCATCATCACACGTCCAGCGCCGAGACTCCGCTGCGCCGCGCCGCCAAGACTCACCGTCGACGACGTGTTAGATGCCTCAACACGCCACCTCTCCTTGCCCGTCCCATCCAGCATCTGCTCCAAAACGATGCCCCCAGGAGGGAGAACGTCCCTGAAAGGGCCATCATCGTCTGATCCGGGAGACCCAGATCTAGGGTTTCCCCCGGAGCAGTCCAAGATGGGTGACGCGGACTGCAATGACGATGCCTCGATAAGGAAACGACGTCGGAGACGCCGCCATCGTCCGCCATAGCCGAAGCCGGCGCGATTTTCACCGGCAGCCGCACCACCCGACCTCGTCGCTGGCCGGATCGCGGTAGGCCCATCATGGGGCCCAAGCGCCGACAGCGCAGCGCCGCCGCCCCTCGCTGCCCCCTTCTCGCACCTGCGCAGCACCGCACGGCCAGGCAGCCGCCATGGCCGCTGTGCACAGCCCCCTTCCCGAGGCGCCCCAGTCACGCCCGGTAGTGGCCGCCACAACCTCCAGCCCTAGCGCCTTTGGCGCCGGGCGCCGCCGCCACCGCGGCAAAAGCCGGCGGCAACGGCGGCGGGCTTCGCCGGCCGAGAGGAGGAGTAGAGGGGCCGGGATCCGATCCCCCTGGCGCCGCCCTGGGGTGGCGGCGCGGAGGGGTCGAGAGGGGACGTTTTTGGTCGAGAGGAAACATTGCTCATGGTAGACGACGACCACGGCCGTGAAGTAGCTGCGTGAAATGTTTCCAACTGCCCTGAGGCTTGCACATCACCAGTGGAAAATTAGAAGATGGAAACGATTTAATATTGACTAGTTGAATTTTAGCGCGCCGGCACGGCGCGCCCTTGGTGAATGTTGGAGACATTTGAATTGAGTGTTTAAAATATTCATTTTTTGAATTTTGGTTGTCTTATATGAATAGTCATTTCAGAATTTAGTAATTCTGTAAAATTGTTCAAATACCATAAATCAATATCTATAAAGTGTTCTAAATTATGTGAAGCATGCTCTATTTTAGAATATAATTTCTAATTTGAATGTTCTGGCCCTTCATGGAAAATATTATGTATGATTTTATTTTCTTATTTTTGTGGCACAACGTACATTTTAAGTAGGTTTTTGAGATTTTGGTGTAATGCATTGTACTCTTGGCATCTGATAACAAAATTGACATGCGAGATGAAGGATTCCAAAGAACCATCTGTTTTTTTTTCCGTTTTGTATCTATGATTTGCATTGTTGTAGCTGGTAGCTAATAAGTTCAATAAATTTAATTCTTCTGTTTTTTTGAAATCTATGTTCAAATTTAGGAAGGCATGAAATATTTTGCAGAGGAAGAATTATTTGGGGAAATATTTTTTTGTGTTTTTTTATACATGGTTTGCATTATTATGATTCATATGAATGAAGGTTTAATTGAATATGTAAATTTTTTAATTACATTTTGTAAGTTGCAAGTAAATTGTTCGTGAATGTGTTTTTTTGTGCATGTCGTATGTATGTTTCGCATTATTGTAATTATTAAGCTTATGCGATTGTTTGGTGAAATTAGAGTTTCAAAAAAGCGACATTTAAAAGTAGAGAAGTTTTTGAAAATATTGAAATGCGAAGGGAGTCTATGTTTTAAAGTTGTTCAGGCTTGGAAGATTGTTCAAATTGAGAAGTTGTTGCGGCTTGTTTTTTTTTAGTTTGTAAAATAGTTAAACTTGAGATGCATTTAAATGTTTTAAATATAGAAAAGCGACCCACCCATGCATAGATCTTTGTACTAAGGACCGCTGAAACTTGGAATCTGAATTAGAATGTTTCAATATCGATGCGATTAAATTGGGTGGACGTCTACTTGAAAGACTGTTCAAATTTGGAATTTGTTGAAATTCATAGAAAGTTTTTTTGTTTTTTTATAAATGTCTAGGTTTCAAAATTGATGAAGTTACGAAATTATTACGATTTGGATTGTTTTCACCTTTATAAAATGGGCAGGTTTGAAAGACCAATATAATCTTGGAATACTCAAATTTAAAATTTGGATTCGAATGCTATGTCATGTTTGTGTGTTTCCCACAAATTCACCCAATTATTTAAAAAAATCAAAAATTTCTTTTGTTGTCGTAATTATTTTGTTTTCTCCTAGTCATTTTGATATTTTCTAATATTTTTTGGATGGTCAATTGTGGAAATGTTTCCATTTTCTGTTTTTGTTTTCAAATGATTATTGGGAATGGTTATGTTTTTTCTTTGTGTTTTCTGTTACAATTATGCAGAGTTTTGTGTATTTGAATTTTTTTTTTAAACATGCGAAGTTGGATTGCATTGAGTACTGTTCCAAATTTTAAAAGTTTGTAATAATTTACAAAAGGTCCCAAAGAATTTGGAATGTTTTTTTTGTATTTTATAAATTGGTAGGAATTGGTTTCATTTTTTTTGGCGTTGTATTTGGGAAGTGTTCAAAGTTTTGAAGAAAGAAAAACGGAATGGAAAGAAAAAAAAAGCCCGGCCCAGCTGCACAGCAGGCCAGCCCAGCTAGGTGGCCCAGCTGCGCAGCCCAGGCCCGCGGGAACGTCAACGCGACGTCACCGGCGGCTGGCCTCTGCCGCGCGGCGTGGGCGTCGCCGGCGGCACACCACCGCGTTCTGGGGCTCGCGCGTGGCCGCGCCCGACGCGCCTGGTTGCGGCGTGGCCGCACACGGCGGCGCCGCCCATTTTGGGTCGCCAGACCGGCCGCGGCGGCGTGTAGACGCGGCGACGACCTGCGGGCGCGGCCGCGCCGATTCCGGCAACGACGCAGCGGCTCGGCAAGCGAGCGTGGGCGAGGAGGGAGAGGCCACGACGGCGCAGCCTCCTGTGGCCTCAGATGCGTGCGGGTAGGCCTGCCACGGCGGCGCGAGGCGTCGGCGGCGACGGAGATTCCGGCGGCGTGCGGGAGAGAGAAGGGAGAAGGGGGATGCAGTGTTTTCTTTGCAAGGAAGTCCCTCACGTTTCTGGATTTTACGTATAGGTCCTTCCGCTCGAGGAGTCGTGGACCGCGGAGCTATTTTTCGATAGCGAGGTGCTTTTTTTGCAAAATAGAGCAAGCGGATCCGTGCGTGCCGTCCGATCGCCGCGCGACGGCGCGGATCGATGCACTGTAGAACACTGTAGCAGACTGTAGCTGCTACAGTGCCCGAGCGTGGAAAGAGCGCGAAATCGCTCAGCTTTAATTAGTAATACTAGTTAAATTTCGGCGCGGCGGCACGCCGCGCCCTTAGTGAAAACAAACGACTAAAACAATAAAAATTCTAGAACAATATAGTAGAAATAGTATGATTTCTGAATTCTTATAACACATCCCTTGCATACACATAAATTTTACATTCATGAGGTCTTTTGGGTAGATAGCTACAGCCTTACAAAAGCCAAGAAGCCTTACAGTTGGCATCAAGATAACCAGCTACATCACACAGCTAATAGGTGGCGCAGGCATGGAAGCACAATGTTATCCATGCTATGGTAGAATAAATACACATGAGTATACATATAGTATCACGGAAGCGTATCCAAATACAACAGGTACAATAGGTAGTCCGAGATGCACCATTGCGGCTGCCTGGGCATAGATAGTCCTAGGATACAGAAAAATCAAAGAGTAAATTGTATGACATGAAACTGAGCCATGGGATAGGTTTATACAACTAAGGTATGCTGGTTTAGGCTACACCTAAGAACCTATTAAGCAGAGTTGTGGGCAACGTTGTTTAAGTCTCTCTTGAAGTGGATATCTGCAATATTTACCTGCTTCTTAAAGTGAAGAAGCTAGCCATCCCGGACACAGTATCCCAGTGAAACAGCAGATGGTCCAATCTTCTACTTGCAGCTATCCTCACAGGAACCTGGTTGTCTATTACAAAGGTGAGCATGTCAATCTTCTAAACTCTGATAATTGTCCCGATAGCAGAACGCTATTGCCTATGCTGAAGAATCTATAATGCAAGAGAAGTTGCCGCATGTACCATGGCGGAGAACTTTTCGTCGCACACCTGCACACCTGAATCTAAAGGAAAGTACAAAACCTGACAGAAATATAGGCGCAACACACTGGGATTTTCCTAAACCTCCAGGCGGCATCAGAAGAGATATTCCCACCCCGAGAAAGCGTGAATATTAATCATGCTTGGCTATCAATCACTAAGATTCAAAAGGATGCTTATAACTAAAATGAGTCTGAACTCCATTTGTGTTTATGCATTTTTTGTACTTACATGGCTTCTTGCCTGTAACTTAAGATGTATATAGATTTCAAATTAGAAAAAGGTGAACATTATTACAAATGATCAACATAGCAAGTATTTTTTTTGGTACGCCAAATTTCTGAGCTTGGATGTTTATGAACTGCATACTTTGAAGGTAAATTCGGGCTCAAATGTTGCTATCTGTAATACTTCCTAGCTAGCTTCTGTCCATCCAGTTAACAGCACGACCTGCTGGTTGTTCTGCGTAAGGAGCTCTGAATTCTGACCAGTGATTCACTACACAGTGTTACCTTACGTCAAAACTGAATGATCATGTTTTCTTCTGGCTGAACCCAAGACTCTATTTTGAATTCTCTATTATATGTCTGTCCTCAGTATACTTACAAATGGTGGACAGTGGAGTAAATAGAAAGGTGCACATATGACATTGTGTTAACAAAATCCACATCCTTGTTACTAAAGGTAAAGCAGACTCCAGCTAAGACCTGTCTAGGACGGCACACGATTCCGGACGGCACGCAACCCCCAACTCCCAAGTGAGACGCGGGACAGCCCGGCTACGACTGCGCCTAAGACGGCACATGACTCCCAAGTGAGACGCGACACGACTCCAGCTAGGACGGCACACCACTCCGAACTGCAGATGACTCCCAACTGAGCCGTGACACGACCCCGTCTATGACTCCGCCTAGGACGCCACACGACTCCCAAGTAAGACGCAACACCACTCCATCTAAGAGTGCATACGACTCTCAAGAGAGTTGAGAGACAACTCTGGCTAAGAGTCTGGATAGCAGTGGTTACGCCTCTCGAGTAAGAGACACCTCCTCCTCGCATATGCAATGCAAATGCACACATCAATTTAGAAATCATAAAACCTAGCCTATGGTACGCTTAACTAAATAGAATATGCACACAAAACAAACATGATTGTCGGGATTAAATCGACAGAAAGAGAGGCCAATCAGGAGAAACATAGTACTTTGGTTACCTGGATTCTAGTTGAGATCAGCTCCCTAGCTGCACAATTATGAAGCCGAAAGTTGGAGCAGCAATTGTGGCACTATCAGTATTAGACATGATTCCCTTACTGAACCGCATATGAAGAAACATGCACAGAACTGGAAAGATAAATCCAACCATCCACCCAAACACATAATACTATTTACATTGCGACAGCTAACAGCGGCAGCATGCTTCCCAGAGTTCTAGAGCAGAAAAGCATGAAGTACAAAGATGTTTCCTGGCCTAGAAGCAGTATGATATGACTTACATTTTTCAGGTCATCCTTTTGGCACAGCATCGCAGGCATGGCACCATGTCGTTTGCTCTACTTAACGGCAATGGCATGAACAGTGGTCATCAGACCCTCAACGAACGATGCCAAACCTGTCATTGATTATCGAAGAAAACAAATTATCATCATAAGCATCTGCCAAGAACGTAAGATAAATTTGCTAATTTATTGCGTGCACTCAAATTGTAATCAGATGATCAAACTCCCTGTAATCTAGAAACTTGAACGAAATTGACAATCTCGAAAAGAGGAAATATGTACGAAGATAAAAGAGGACTAACCAATCCAATTGCTCCGGTTCCTGTTCTTTCTTTGTATGCTCATGAAAAATCCCCAATTGCATCAGAAAACCACGACAATGTTTCACCTGCACAATAAAGAGTTTGTCGAAGGGAAGTTCTTGCACTGGATAACTGAAGATTTGATAAAACGGTAATACAGATAAGACTTACCTAATGATAAAAATAGGCAACATCAAGGAGTTCTTGGAATATCCTATTAGGTTGGGCAGCAACTCACTTATGAAGCACCTGTAAAGTACAAATCGCTCACGGGCGGAATCCCAAAATTACACACAAATATGAACTGAAAAGGAAAAGCGTGTAAAAGAAAACGAAAATACGATGGCGGAGACCGAGCTCTCAGCTGATGTCGCGCCCGTCTCCGGGCCGCCTCGCCCTCATCGCCCGTGGTTGATGACGACTTCTCCTTCCTCGCTGCAACCATCACTGTATGAGAGAGAAAAGAGGCAGGGAAAGAAAGTGAAGTGGAGGGAGCAGCCAGCCAACGTATCTGATCCTTGATGCGTTTGATGTTGACTGCCAACTTCTCGTGTGTTGACCCAGCTGAGACCTCGTCTTGCTCGTGACTGCGCCGCCGCTCTGTCCATTTGCAAGATCCGCCCCATTGAAATAGAGGACGCAAAAGAGAGGAAAACTGATAGAGGGATATGAACTGAGACAGCGGAGAGGTGCTGGTGCTCACCAGGAGGACACCCGCGCCGTAGGCCACGCCCTTGCTCGCCGCCGGTCGGCCGGACTCGTCGTGCCCCAAGTCGCGCCCAGTCCGCGCCCTTGCTCACCACTGGTCGGCCGGCCCCGTCGGGCCACGCCGCGCCCCAGGCTGCGCCCCTGCCACACCCGCGCCCCAGGCCGCGCCCTTGCTCGCCGCCGGCTGGCCCCGTCGCGCCTCGTCGCGCCCGGGCGCGCCTCTGCTCGCGGCCAAGCGCGTGGTCGCTTTGCCGGTGGCTGGGTCGACGCGCACGGCGTAGGGGAGCGTTGACCTCCTTTTTTGAAATAGAAGCAGCTGTCGCAGGCGCGACGACGTCGAAGTGGTGCCAGCGTCGTCGACGTCGAAGTGGCGGCGGCGCGGTGGCCGCCCCTGTCTGCTCGGGTGGGGAAATGGGAGCAATATGCGATCTAGGGTTAGGTTGTGGAATCGCGGTGGAGGGCAGCGGCCACGGCGGCGTGAAATCCGGCGACACGAACGCGTCCCGGCACGCTGCGCTGGGGGAGGAGGCAGAGGCGGCGACGGCCGAGCCCGCCGTGGCCGGCGATTTGCCCGGGGACGCGCGTTGCGGCGAGTGGCGGCGGCGACCCGCGGCATCGTGGAAGAGGAAGGGGAAAGGGAGAGGTCTGTGGACGTTTTGCAAAACGGACCCTCATCTTTTCCGAAATTAAGGATGAGGACAACGCTGTCCAGGAGCGTGGACTGCGGGTTGTTTTCGAATTTTGGGAGGGGCTTTTTTGCAAGGCCGTCACGGGCACGATGGGAGAGCCGCGCGATCGTCGATGGACGGACGGGATCGCAGTACTGTAGAATACTGTAGCAGACTGTAGCTGCTACAGTGACAGGGCCTCCCACAAATCGTGAAATATTCCAACTTTTATATACTTAGATCATCGATGGACGGACGGGATCGCAGTACTGTAGAATACTGTAGCAGACTGTAGCTGCTACAGTGACAGGCCTCCCACAAATCGCGAAATATTCCAACTTTTATATAGTTAGATCGTCGATGCACGGACGGGATCGCAGTACTGTAGAATACTGTAGCGGACTGTAGCTGCTACAGTGACAGGGCCTCCCACAAATCGCGAAATATTCCAACTTTTATATACTTAGGATATGAAAACCTCAAGCAACCGAGCTACCGAAGAAATGTTTGGAGCGATTGATTTGATGCAAAACATTAGAAAAATCATGGGGAATGCTAGGTCTCAATCGACTGACTTTTGTTGTTGTCACTTTTCGATAAGAACAACAAGCGTACGTCCCATTAACACGAGGACAGATCGCCCGCGACTAAAACATTTGCAGAATCTAAGTTGTTCGTCAGCCATAGAGAGGACTTCCGTGGATTATCGTAACACCTGACTCTGCAAGTTTGTTACTTTCAAGTGGCCAAGAACGTCAAAATGATTGTAAGTGATCTTCCTTTCCCTTTTCAAATGAAACTTATCATGACGATTTATAATAATGGGAGCGACTAATTCTCTATTCAGCTTATTTCCCGATCGGTTACAACTCATTTGCAATTCAAAGCCAACACAATATTAAGGCCAATCCAATGGTCCGAATATATTTCTCTCTCGATCTGTAACTGGGAAAAATGTAGTTGTGCGTCACATGACGCACGAATCACGATACAAATCTAACAGTTTTGAAGTGATCAAGCTCCAACCTAATTCTCGGTCGACTGAGAATTAGCACAATCGTAAAAATAATCGAGGCAAAACATATAGATGAGGTTATAGCAACCAAAAATCTAGAGCTTCCTCAGCTGGAGCCTATTCGCGGCGCACTAACCTCTCTCCATCCCACTAAACATACCATATGGTAGTTTTTTTTTTGCGGGGGATACCATATGGTAGTTGATGTTAACTCTACTGGACTAACATCCGGTAACACGGGCGCTGCAGCAGTCTAGCCATGAAACAAAAGCTTCTATCATATTATTGCCTGAAAGTGGAATATTAAGAATGTGATGAGCATCCGATGGCCAAAAAAGGTCACGGATGATCATTTCTCATCCCATACAGGAGTATCAATGAGTTCAAAAGCTCTTGTCGGCACAATGTCTTGTCATCACCTTCCTTGTTGGACTATTGTGAATCCACATTCATCCAAGATATTAGTCACTGAAACATCTCCCACTCGCAATATGGCTCTGCCCCCAAATGCTCTGCCGGGTGTATGAATTATCCTTCTGCAGTTCACAGTTCAGGAGATCCTGATCAGGAAAATAAGGTACAGAAGCACACAATTGCACCCAAATGCTTTGCCGAGTGTATGAACTATCCTTCTACAGTTCACAGTTCAGGAGATCGTGATAAGGAAATACATGGCTCTACACAACGAGTAAGCCTCAGCAAGCAGGTGCCCACATTGCTATGCAAATATTTGCCATGTTTGAAGCTTTGTAGACCATGAAACCCCATAGACCGTTGATGTTCTGGGGTGCACATTCTCTAAAACATATCGGCAGTCATCGTGTGCCACGGCTACCAGGAAAGATCTCCACAGAGATCAAATCTCTATTTGCCCCTCCCAACTGTGAAACTATGTTCACCGCCCTACCTAGCCAAAGCTAACCCCAGCGTCTTTGGTACAGGTTCAGGATTAACCACCAACGATGCAATCAAAATTCACCAAAACAAAACCAGAATGGCACCAACAAAACACTCTCTCTGACACAAAAGAAACAGGGAACAAAACCACGAGTTGGGCCAATCAACTAGGCTACCACAAATGACTGAATGTCGGTCTTTCGCTTCAGGTAATAGACAAAAATATCTGGCTAGAGAATTCATCGAGTGAACATCAATTTGATAAAAACATCCGGCTAGAGAAGTCATCAAGTGAACGTCAATTTGCAAGGTGAACTTCTGTTCTCAACAAGAGAAAGGATCTAACAGCTGCTTCTTATAGAGGTGAGAGTCTAAGCTGCGTGGGACTTGTTGAGGATGACTCCCTCATACTTGACTTGGAACCACTTCATGGCATCCTCCTTGGTCACCCTCTGGTGGATCCCGATGCGGGCCTTGCACCTGCGGCGACGGGACACACGGTACCCAGCACGCTCAAGCACGACGTAGAAGTCCATCCCGTAGATACCTGTTGAGGGATCATACCTGCACAATACCATAGAAGTTCATCCATAAGGTTGCGCTGAAAACTAACAGTTAAAAGCACAGAGCAATGAAAAAAGGCATGTGGTTCTGTTTAAAGATAAAACTTTGTGCTGGCGTGTAGCTAGCACGAAACTGACAAGGCAGTTCTAACCACAATCAGTCACGCACAGCTTGTGTATGGGATTCCGATGAGCTCCATTTCAAATCCTTAAATTTAAACATCTACGGTCAATGAACAAACGAGGAAAACATTACTACTAAGTATCAGAACAGCGTTAGCTGACAATGAACGGTGAAAATATCATGGGAATTACTAAAAGTGCATATGATCCTATTGAACTGTTTGATACATTAAACAAACATCAGAAATAAGCAACACGAACCTTATACTCGGCAATAATAACTTCTTAAGTAACTGATGATATAAGAATGTATATACTACAGTATGATGTTCAGTGATTTCTTGTAACTTGATTTCATGCTTTGCTATAACTTTTAATGCCCACTGCCATTAACAATGGCAATCATGTTTAACCTCTGGTTATAGCTAGTACATACCATCCTGTGTTCCAGCATATCCTAGTCCTAGATATAAAGTGAGTGACTGGGAGACCAAGAAAAGTAGAAAATGAACCTGAAGATGGCATATATAAATTTTATACATAGAACATGTCTCTGAGATGCAGATAATACCATGAAAATGGATACCCATAACAGAATAAGCCATAAATCTGATGCTGGTACTCAGACCATTCTAAGCTTCTACCGAAGAATCACAACGAATGATAACACAAAGGCATCTCAAATTCCTAACCAATCCAAGCCAATGGAACCGCATATGCATCACTGCCATAATTGACACCCGACGACGCAAATAAAATGATATGTTTCTAGCGGCAAGGAAGAGTGCCCTTACTTCATGCCAAGATCGATGTGCTCCTGGATACCGAAGCCAAAGCAGCCGGTGTCACTGAAGTTCCTCCTGAGCAGCTCGTACTCCTTGACCTTGAGCCCGCTCTCGAGCAGCTGCATGGCCTTCTCGCCCCTCACAGTCACGTAGCACGCGATCTTCTCGTTACGCCGGATGCCGAACGAACGCACGGTGTACCTCGCTGAACAACAGCACGAAATCGTCAACAAAAAAGAGCTGAAACATCCAGGCAGCATGCATCAGAGGGAGTGCGCGGTGACGTACCCTTGGAGAACACAGGCGACTGCCCGCTGAGCTGCTCGAGCACCTGCAAGAACCGAGACGAGATAAGCTGGCGTTGGTGGGAGGGAGGGAGGATCCACTGACGGAGCCTGGCGATAAAGAGAGGGTGGTAGCGGGTGAACCTTGGCGGCGCGAGTGAGCCTGTCGCCGCTCTCCCCGACGGAGCAGTTGAGGACGAGCTTCTGCACCTTGATGTCCCGCATGGGGTTCGCCTGCTTCTTCTCGGTCGACTGCGCACGCAAAAACAGACCAAGATAACCGCATTAGCTTCACAAGAAAGATGGGAGTGAGGAACAGGAGCTGGAGGAGGAGGAGGGGCGCGACCATGGCCGGAGATCCTTCGGCTTCGGCGGCGGCGGCGGGGAGACGGTGGTGTGCTACTGGCGGCGAGAGGGGATGGGCAGGGTGGCGGCGCAGGGTTAAAAGGAAGCAGCCCTAGGCGCGGAAAGAGGCCGGGATTGAGAGGGCTTTTCCATGGGCCTGTTTGATTAGGTGGGCTCTCGAATGGCTATTTTTGTTGGGCTTTGGTTTCATCCGTTCAATCCATAACATTGTTTTCCTAAACACATCCGTAATATTTTTCTTTTTTCAGAAATAGAAATTCCATTTCCGGCTCCTGCATTACAACACGTTGTTTTCCTGCAAAAGGGGAAAAAAAAGAGATTCGGCCATGCCTCGAACTAAACTCTTAACTTGCTGAAGAGTATGGAGGTGCATTGCATACCATTAGATTGATATTTAATGGAGAACGACAACATTCGAATCGATTGAGTATGTCACGCGAGGCTGCAAATTGCCTCCGCCACAGGATTTGGGAACCAAAAAGATCCAATGTCATTGAACACTATAGACCAGGAAGCCTCTGTCATGGACCATCTCCGCCATCGACGCCATGATTGGCGCCACATTGTCCCAACACCCGCAGTGGCATTGATCCCCAGTGTTCAACATTCAATAAATGAATGCACCGTATAGGAACGACGCAACCTGTAACTCTCCACTCTCCGGGGATCCTGTAGCTAAAGAAAGCAATCCCGTCCCCAACCGGCTGCAAGGCAGGCTCGTGTTTACTTTCTAGTAACTGCGGAAGGAGGAGACACATTTAGCAGCCTTGGGAGCGACTCGGTCTTTACTATGCCGTGTTTATACTTTTTTACTGATAAATATGATTTTACCATGTGTCCAATGAAACTCTAATCAGGAAGGTGCAAGTAGAAATTGTAACAACCAACGAAACTCAAATTAAAAGAAAATTCGGTTAGTTAGGTTTCTTCTAGTGGAGCTTATCCACATGGTTAAATTTCTAAACTTGGCTCAACATTGTTCTGAATTTAGAGACGTGCCGGATCAGTCTCTCAAAAGTGCTGATTGGGCATTCATGGATATGGGCACGTGTTCTACATTTGTACAACAAAATACACCGAGTCGTAAAACTATTTTGGGTTGCAAACGGTGGCGGAGGTAGGGAAAAATAGGAGCCTGGGCGGGGAGAGAGGTGTTTTGTAGGATGGACTACAAGTAGCCCTTTTTTTTGAAAAATTCGAAAATCACACTTTAAAGTTTCAAAAATGCGGAAAATAGATGTATATAATGATGACTTACACCAGTGTGCAAAATATTAATGTGGAATATTTTGTATTTTTTCCTATGTATAAATAATATTTTTTTAGATCTGAGGTGATGAACAACGCAGATTTTGGAGTTTTCAAATCTGTTAGAAATTGCTATTTTTGTGTAGGCCGGAATACATAATATTTCGAGTTGACACTTTGTAGAACCACATGACGTTGTTTTCCACCTCTTATGTTTTTTTTGGAATTTTAAAACTTAAAATAATAATTCAAAAAAAGGGCTACAAAGGGACTTTTCGCCTTGCGGGCCGTAAGCTAAGTAAAAAAATCGAGAACCGCAAATGGATATTTGATATAGATAGTGAAAAATATAATGACTGAACTTAAAATGATATATTCATGAAAGTTCGGAATAGCACAATACATAACTAAAATAAAAGTATGAAAATATAGCTCACTAGACAATAGGAGTCATGAACAACAACCGAGATATCCAACATCATCAAGTGATTTGAATACCTCCCGGCTCGGTGTAACATATCATCAAGTGATTGAACCAATGATCATTTATCTTGTTGCTCAATTTGTACTTGATAATTTTCATTGTCGAAAAAGCTCTCCCAGCAGATGCCATTGACACCAGCAAACAAAGCCAACTCAACGAGCTTCTAAACCAATGGAAACACCAAGTGCTTCTCGGTTTTCAACCAATTTTACAGCCAAACTTTCAACATCTTTGCAAGTATAAAAGGCAACATGATTTCTCAAATGAAGAGCGTAAGTCTCAAGTTGATCCCTCAATTTTGTACGATATCTATTATAGAAAAATCAGGACTATAAATTTCAGCAACACCAGAAATCTTCTCTACATCGAACTTGGAGAATTAATTCGTGGGATCAACACATTAGAAACAAGATAGTACCTCATATTTTGACTCACCGAAGTACTGATTTATCTCAATAAATAATTTGTCATTAACAACATAGAAAATTTCATCCCGATAATAATGAAGATTAGTGATGGCCCTTCCCTTTAGCCTTAAGGGACCTCCAACGGGTATTTCATCATCTATAGTTGGTCCTGAAATTACCCCTGGAGCTGCAGAATTGTTGCCTCTCCAAAAAAAGACTGTCCAGCCACTCTCTCTCATGGTGGCCAACCAAAGTTTGACATCATCATCTAATTTCCGTAGTTTGACCGTGCCAAGTTAGTCCTTAATTGTCACTTGGAGCAGTCTTCTTTGCCTGAATTTTTTCTTTTTTTAACAATAGGGCTAATTTGGCACCCCAAATAGTTATTGTAGGAGTTGCGATATACCTTTAGATTGGTCTTGAAATGGAGTGACGAACAACACCGCCACCCAGGCAGGAAGAAGCGGTGGTGAATCGCGGGGCAAATCTCCTTTGGCAGATAGGCAAAGAGCAATGGAAGAGGCAATATATGATGATCCACATCCATCTATCCTTCTGCCAATGGAGTAGTTGCCCTGCAATGCACCTTCACGCTCACATACACGCCAACAACCTCACTCACTGATCACCGGAACTAATGGGATTCTGTTCTAGCTGTATCGTCCTCAGCCTTTGTCGTCCTTGTTGTTTGGTGAGATGAGGAGACGCGACGGCGCCGCTTATTTATGCGCTGCCGGAAGACGGCATATCCGACGGGAACATGCTTCTTCCTCCGGCTCTTTCTCCTTCCGTCGCTTCTGCCAGCGATGCCGGCGTGGATCGTGGGCATGCATGCCAAAAGGGGGATGAAAGAAAGGTTCGCCGGAACGAAATGCCAAGAGAAAATCCTGGCGCGCTTTATTCCGAGATCAGAGAGATCGGGGTCTTGCGTTTCTTGGCCACTAGAGAGGTTGCAGAGAGGGATCAATCCAGGATCCGGAGGAGAATGTCCTGCCGAGACAACCATTCTTTAGCTTTACCAGCAAGATGCGATGGACAGTTATGGTCCACGGAATGCGATGTGATTGTGAGCATTTCCATCTCTTGTAAATCAATTTTATGTCTATGTATCTTTATAGTATCTTAACATTTGAAACACATTCGATTAGAATGTCACTTCTGTCGTTTGTAACTGAACTGAACTGAGCCAGTTTGGATACTAGTACTGACTACTGACAGATGGACTTCATTTCAGTCGCAAAATCGGGCGTATACCTCCTTCACTGCTATACTTTGTACTTGAACGAAATCAGAACTACACGGTACACTTCCAGGAACATTCAATGCCATCGAAGCAGCGTGAGATTTTCACAAACCAATTTTGGCCTTTAGAAATGGAGAATAACATTATTAAACAAAAGAATATTAGAAAGTGATTCGGCTTTTACATGGGGCAACCCGGCCAGTAGATGCAACGCATGCGCTTTCCATGGTACAAGCTAGAACGGCACATGTATCACCGCTAGCTAAAAGAGAAAGCTTCCCAAGAATAGTTCCTCACTCGGTAGCATATGCCAGGCATATCCAGATCTCGTCTCCCTCGACCCTCGTTTTTCCTCTCGCCCTCGCAGGATAAATTGGTACCTGCCATTGCAGATCGAGAGCATGCAACACAAGACGATATGGCTAGCAAAGTAGCAAAACACACACATTGACACAAGGGTTTATGAGCGTCTGGCGTCATGAGGGTGCGAATCACAGTGCGGTTCTCCTCTGACATGGAGGCCGAGAGTCGCCGGCGGCAGCCGGAGGCGAGGCTGCCGGTCCGTCCCTGCCAAAGGAGAATTGCCCTGCCATTCATAATCCTCCCCACTTTATATGCATGCTGTGCTGGTTCATTAAAAATTATGAATGTTGTGCTTACTGCACTGAAGATTAAGCTTCTCTTTTGCTTCATAATCCTCCCCACTTTTAAGCTTCTCTTTTGCTAACTACCAGGCACTGCAATTTGCAAATTGCAAGCATGTCGTTCCAGATTGTTTTAAAAGTGTTTTAAAGTTCAGCGCCTTTTTAAGATACTAGTAACCCTGCGGCAAGGCATGTCTCTGACTAATATAAATCTATCTAACATAGCAAGAAAAAAATAATTTACTTGCATTTGTGAGCTCCTGCCAACTTAGTTTAGATGATGTAAAAGCAACACAACTATGTCAACACATATAAAGCACATTCGGTATTTGACTGAAATTGTACACATGAAAGCAATCGGTATTAACGTTCAGAGTCTTGCTATTAGCAAGAGTGTTGAAAAGAGGTAAAAACAACCATGGGCCATCATAGCATTTGCCACACCACATGACAGATAAGGATTAGTTGTCTAAAAAAAAGACAGATAAGGATTAGTAAACACAGTCCAAAAATTTCCAGCTAAATGACACTGGGAGTCTGGGACCAGAGAATGACTTCAAAATTCGAAAAAGAAAGTTTTTGTTCAATTGGCATTAATGTGAAGAGTCGATGGTTTCTCATAAGCAAAATACTAAGATCAGTTCAACGATTCCACATGTCTCAACCACCACATCTGCTCAAACCAACTATGATTCCACCTCAGTTGGGTTGATACATGGACTAAGAAGTGTGACCTTTGCTATCTCAGATCATACTGAGTTGTATAATTTTATTTGTATGCTTACCAAGTGCATAAAACCAAATGACTCATTGGGTGACAAATATTTCAGATGTCAAATCATGTGAAAAAAATCATCTAATGTGACTTCAGTAGGATTTTGCTTCTAGCACTTCATACTATACGTTAGTATCTGACAGCTTACCCTTTGCTCATCAGAGACGACCCTGTCTCCCACAAGTAGTCATTGAATATTTGAATCCGCTCTCTCATATTTAACACATTTACTGCACAAAACAGATTAAAAGTTATAACTGTCAAGTATGTGTGGCAAGAATCGCATGTCATGATAGAGTGGTATTCGTTTGTTGCGTAGATAAATTTACTTTTGGAGCTTGGCAGGAAAACTCTGGGAAACAATGCTACAATGATGGTACAATCAGCAAGCCGACTTAATAGTTACACGGTTTCAGCTGATCCAACCCAGGATATATTTGACATCCTCATTTCGCCCTAAATTTACTATCACGTACAATTCTAATGCAAATTCGTTTTCAGTAATAATACCAGGCCAACGGCATATCCACTAGGGTTCCCCTTTTGAAGCTTTCTAGTGGAAGTCATGTGCATGCCAGATTCTTCAAAGAGTATTCAGAACATGTGTTGGGATGTTCGTTGAACAAATCATGATATCAACAAGCCCTATCACATGAACTGAAACGACGTAAAATGAACAAGGTCCAAATGAGCTGGTCAGGGCATTCAAAAGCTTACAAGTGTTACAAGCCAGACATTAAGATTTCACCACTATCTTTGCATGAGAGTATGCGACATATGCATGTTCCTCTTGTTACTGGTACATATGGAGAGTAACATCGGTGTTCACTTAAATACCTCATTAAAATAGTCTAGAGAACCATGCTAACTAGCCAGTTCCTCGTATCTAAATTATAACATCAGGAAGAGTTCAAAATTGCAATCAGCAAGAACAATCATCATCATAATACAACACAAAAATATCATATTCAATCTACATAATTGTGTTAGTAGCAATAAATTCCAACTTCAGGCCAGACCCACAGGAACCAAATGAAGTTTAAAGAGAAGACCACAATAGATGCAGAACAAGCACCCACTCATACACAGGGAGAATCAGTTTTGGACACTATATCCTTCATAGAAGAATCTTTGGCTGCTCACTTGAGTTGTCAAATGACTGCCGCCTTTGGAAAAGCTTACAACATCACAGAATTAAATGCACGCGCAATCAGGATTTATACGAACTCTAACCTGCTGCTGAAATGCCTACACCCTAAAGGATGACAATGTTCATGAACTTCCTCTTTGCAAAAGCCAACCACCATTTGTTTGGGGTACCATTAGTTCTGTATGCACAGTTGAGCAGCCTCCCACTAGTTTCCTCCCTTATCTGCTTCAGATAATTCCTCAACAATTCTGCATTCAAAGAGCAGAATATTTAATTGGGGATCACAACCCATAGGAGTAAGAGAAATAATTGTTAATCTCTCAAAAAGTACTACATTACTTCTGTGCAACAGAGTTGGCTTACTTTCATTTTAAGTGTAAGCAAATGAAACTGAAGTAGGACTATATGGTACCTGCTTCTTCCTGAGATTGAGGAAGAGTGAAAAGCCCAGGAAAAGGAAATGCCGGTTCCCCAGGCACGGGAACCTTTTCCAAGCCCAAGTTAATGATTGCCTTGGTCCCAACAGCTAGTGTTCGGCAGCCTTCTAGTCTTTTCAAGGCAATATTGATGTAAGACGTCAGATAGATGAGCAATTTGTCCGCTGGGCTTTGACATGAAAGTTTTTGAAGAAAACATTTGCTCGGAAGAAAGTTATTGCTTCATCAACTATATCCGCTTTGTCTGAAATACCATCAACATAAAGATGCAGTTCAGCATGGTTGGTCGTACAGGACGGAAGTACATCACCAAATGTCTCTAATGTTGTAACGGTACCTGAATCTGCGGGTGGGGCTGGGCCCCTTATGTGAGTTTTTAGTGGAAGCAAAGGACACCCACAGGCTTTAGTTGTCTCGTCGTCGTCAATGAAACTAGAGTGATAAACCTGTTGACAAGGGAGAAATTCATATGGTGCTCAGATATCACTAGTTAACGTTAATTATGATCAAACTAGAACTAAGATAACTAGTCAGGGAAGCTAAAGCAAGTGATGAGCACATTTGATAATTATTTGTTACCATCGATGTTACCTTCGTCGAACGCTTAAACCCATGAAAGGTGCCACTAACGGTGCGCCTCTAATTGAAATACTATGACCCACAAGATTTATGTCATTGTATTAGCTTTCTCCTGTTTGGACTAACTTGACTGGTATAAGCAGAAGAAAGCATGCAAATAGATAAAGAAGCAGCCAGGAAAGGTGATTTACTCTTGAAGCACATCATATGGCTTGTAATTTGACTTGCAAACGAAACCTTGGCATCGCTTCATCACTAGAACTAGAGATAAATCAAGTAATATAGTTGTACCACTATACGGAATCCAGAAAAGGGTTTTCATTGGTTTGAGAATCAAGAATGGAGGCTATGTTTACAACTTAGTGTTCTATATCTTTAGTCCTAACAGTTTGCTTCATACCAAAGACGGTATTGTCGTCGCATGAAGTTCTGCAGTATGGCTGGTAAACCGGGATGGGTGTAAAACTAAATATTTCTAGTAGTTGGGATCTACTTAAATCAGCTTTCAGAACCTTTCATACTTGCTCTGGAAATTCTACAAGTAACCACAAAATATGAACCGGAAATTTCTAACAAACTGCATTCCATTCATTTGCGTCGCGGCATTACACCTTCAGTAACGAAAAACATAGTTCAAAATGACACTCCAATCATCACGTATCTCAACTTCTCCAACATAAAAGGTTCGAAATGGAACCTCACTTCCATTTTGGCCTAACCAGACTCGGTGCCTGCCCAATTTCGGCGGCGATGGTTTGCAAGGAACAAGGAGATCTAGACGAAGGGGAGGACACCAGCTACGGAGAACAGCTAGATAGGGTGCGCCGACAAAAAAAAACCTAGCATCCGTCAGGGAACCTTACTGCCGGTTTGGCCTAGCCGTAGAATAGGTTGGCGCCGGAATTCGGCGGCGATCGTTTGCTGGGCAGGAGGATGTGTACAGAAAGGAGAGGCGAAGGAGCTTAATTACCATGGCGACGGATGACCGAGGAAGAGGGTCGTCGCCCGCGTAGATCTGTCGACGGCCGAGAGGGAGAGCAAGGCGGACGGGGTGGCCGCCGATCTGGTCGCTGGGAACGATGGGGGCGGCGACCGATCGCCGGGCCGTCGCCGGAAAGGGTCGCCGGGAGCCGCGGCAGCGAGAGGGGAGCAGGGAGGCGTCGTCTCTCTGGGCCGAAAAGGGGCCGGTTGTATCGACTTCCTGGTGTTATTGGACTGGGCCGTGTGCTACAGAAGACCCAACTCTCGCCATCGTTATATGTTCATCATCGTTACAAAAAACGGGCAAGTGTGCATTCACCTCGCGGCACTCACCAAATTGAGCACGCAAAGTTGTCCGAATGCATTATTGAGAGTTATGTGGATTCACTATCTTATCAATTTCGAGATACGATGAATAGTATAAAAAATAAACCCCATATGTATATGTTACCAAGATCAAAATACTTGAACATCATACTGTTACCGAACCGATATGGCCGACATCTCTACCAAGGACCCTGAATAGTTTTTGGGGTTAGTACACATGAAAAGACTTCAATTCAAGTCTTCGCTTTATTGACCTTGTTTGTATTTTTTTTTTCTAATTGAGGTACCAATAGTATAGGCCCACCTTTCAATAGAAATAACAAGACCGGAGGGAGGACTCCACCCCGGCTTTGTCATTAAGGTACAAGTGAGGATTCGAATCCGGTACCTGGCCCTTATGCGCTTATGCACGGATACCACTAGTCCACAGAAGAGTTCTCCACCTTTCAATAGCAAGATGTTGAACTTTTATCACCCTTATGATCTTCCATACATTTCTACTTACGTAATTGAGTATGATTTTTTATGGTCTTTTTAGTATTCTCTCACATACCTTCGGTTCAAACTTGAAAGGGAGACGGTGACACGGATTGATGGATGAGAAAAGAGAAGATCAGAAATTGTAGCCAGTCCCAACAAACTGTTTTCTCTGCTCTTGGGGTTACAACAAGATATATATGCTCTGAGGTTTTCGACGGAAAGTTACCCTCCCTACCGTTTAACATGAACCAGCGGCTGATCCGTGCCTTACTTGTACTCCGTCTGCATCTTAAATGCAATCCCTTTGCTGTGGCGTCTGTCGCCACCATCGCCATCTCGTGATTCAGGGGCTTCTCTTTCCTCCCAGCAGTGCGTCACATGAAAGGTTCATACTATCTGCTTAGTCATAAAGGTACTACATAAATAGACCTGTAACCTAATTCCCCATCCGCATTAATCATGCACCATCCATGATGCTCAGCGTAGCAACACCTAATAACCATAAAAAATACAAGAAGATGCATCCAAATCAGGTTGCTTTCCCCTCTAAACTTCATGTCCATTATGCACTGCAGCAAAGAGATTCTTCCTGTTTTCTCACTCTCATCCCCACTAGTCCTCACAGACCTTGCCCTGCACCCAAGCAAACACAACGTCCCACCTATCCATCTTACCTTTACCTATCCATCCATCTTGCACCCCATGCATTCGTCCATCTCGATCAGAACTCCAGCATATGGCGGCGTCACCATCCCTCCAGGACCTCCTGAGCCTCCCTCCTCCACCTTCTCCCCCTCACGACTCATCGCCGTCGATATTATCAGCCACGGTGGTGCAGGTGGTGCGGTGGGCGTCTCCGAGGAGCTCATGGGCAAGTTCATGGACACCAGCGAGTTCGGCTTCGACTACGACAGGAGCGGCCTCTGGTCGCCGCTGGCGCTGCGGCCGGAGGTCCTCGCGTTCGCCGCCGGCCACGCGAAGCGCCCGCGCCGGAGCTGGGGGAGGAAGGTAGGGTAGTACCGTAGTACTGCAAGTGCAAGTGCAAAGCTTCGGACAGCATGGCAATTATTGCTCTCGCTTGCTCATCCTGACGGTTCTTGTTTTCTTTTACCGGTGCAGATGTGTTGCTGCTGGTGACATGCAGTGCAGGGTGGATATGTTTTGGGTAAGAGTAGGCTCATAGATCCTTCTGGGAAGTTTGTCAATGTACTTACGGGAACATGACTATACTTTGATTTTTCTGTAAGAAATTGTTAATGACATTAACCCTGGTGAGCTTTGGGGCCGAACTGGTCACCCAATTCCACCCTTAATTGGATGAGGAAATGTAAACACACGCATGTCATGTATGTAATGTAGTTGATGTGTTTTTTTTTTTGCAAATATATAGTTGATGTGTGCCCTCCCACCTTATTCGCTCGCTACAGTAGATGAGAGGCGGAAAAGGAGGCGACCGCGCGTGCTCTGCTCCCGCCGGCGAATCTGCCGCTCCCCTCTGCCTCCGGCCGCCGTTCGGGCGCTGTGAGGTAGGGGGAGCTCCGGAGGCTGCCGTGCGTGTATAGTCTAGGTGTAGGTGTAGGTGTAGGTGTGTGTGTGGCTCGCGTCGG